>CASHTH010000173.1:0-24259 GCA_030341885.1 Geodia barretti
ACGATTTCTTTATGGCAGCACTGCAGGCGACACGCATGCACCAATGTATATAATCTTACATAAACAAACCCACCAATTATACCAAAGGGATAAGTGTCCTGAGTCAGGGGGGCGTTCGACACTTAGCTGTGTGATCAGTACTGAGACAGTACCATACACAGGAAAGTGGTGCACAAGTGATATAATTCAATTTAACTGACACCACTTATTTCGCGTGACATACGGACTTCGGGTACTCTCACTGCACTCCAAGCAAAAAACAGAGTGTAGTGGAGCTGGATTGGGTGCCCCTTGCTGATACAACTGATTCTAACAGGGAAAACGGGTACATGTCATAAGAACGCAATACAGAGGAACAGCACAGGCTGTGCCAGCTGGCAAGAGCTACCTCGGGTCAAGCAAAAACTCATCGCCATCTAGACGCAAAACAATCTACCCGTAACCACACTGTGGGGAGAAAAAAATCAGTGTGTATGGATGTGGAAAAAATATGTAGGACTATAAGGATCCGTGGCCTCACCGCTGCACCATATTAAACGACAGCGTCAATTAGCACTCAACTCGAACGAAAGATTTTTGAGTTTAGTAAGAATTGTGTCCGTGGAACAACTCGGGGTTTTATAAACCTGAGGCATTGGTGGGAATACAAATTGGCGGTTGGGGTGATAAGACTCAACCACACAAAAAACATGGGGCCTACCCCCCAGAAACACGTGCGGACACAAAAACAAACGACATATTTTCAGAAGTCAAACCGTTTCACCCTTACACCACACCAGTGTAACACGGAGCAGAGGCATGTTGCCGCCCACTGAACCCACAAGACGAGCTGGTTACCAGCCAGAGGACGAAAACCAAGACTCTCTACCGCACTAAGTGCCTAAAGCCGCCGTCACCCTCGAGCCCTACCTCGCGATCTCATCCGATTCGCTACGCACGCGCCGCAAAGGCACCACGAGTACTAGCTAGGGGTCTCGGGCGTTCAGTTGGCCTCACTCTTTCGACCTTGTTACTGGGGAGGAGCAGAGTCTAACGTCATAACCCACACACCTCCTACCAATAGTCCCAGTATGAGTTACACTGCACAAGAAACAACGCTCAAGTACCTGCCCACCGCGCACATGACCAGGGAGAGGCAAGACGCAAGGCCTAAGTACCACACGTTCTGGCTACAGGTCTCTGTGACTCAGAGGCAGACAGACTGAAGACGGAGACTGCACCCGCTCAGCTAGCTGCACGGTTCACCGTGCACGCACTTTTTCAATACATCTTCTCTCCTGCGAAAGGCGGCGGGGAATGCATGCAGACATCTCGACGTGACAGGCGAGTAAATAAATACTCATCAACACGATCTCCCGGCGCCGCCCGAAACCACCAGACGCCCGCACGCAAATTTATCTCATAGAACAATTAGGCGCAGGCCGCATCACCACTCGCAACTTCGGCGCCGCGCATTAACGACACACTCCGCTCTTGAACCACACAAAATGACCAGTGTACAACTATATAATCCCAAGAAGTGAATCTACTTATTTCTCTAATCATAAACATGGAGCAGTCAAAATTCATCTATGCAGAAGTCCTCAATTGCCTCGACCTGACAGGCTCTTGTCCATTCCGGGACCTTCCGCCTTTTGTGAAACACACCTGCCACCACTGAATTATGTGGTATAAATGGGGGTATGGGCAGACAGGAGCGAATGAAATGGAGGAATGCAGTCAATTAGTTGCCTCCACAGGTGCAAAAATAGGAAAAAACCGTTTGTTTGAATTTGTACTTAAAAACCGAGAACACGAAAATAACCTCTTGCACAAGAAATAGAGAAGAAAGTGCATGCACACCTTTGCTGGGCTTTTGGCCTCTCCTCCAAACACCTTTTCCCCCAGTCCTCCTCCCGCCCAGCTCCCTGTCTCGGCAGCTGTTGAAGTAAGCCCACATTTGGTCTGCAGAGACAGTACCCAGTAACACAGGGCATAGTGTCCCAGTTTTGGCCAATGATACATGTTTGTGCTGAGCCTTTTGAAACAAACTCCCCGCTTTCGGCCCTTGGAGACTGGCCTTAGCGAGGAGAGCATTCAGAGGAAAACCCATAGTCCTCCAGAGTATGGTAGACAGCTCACAATATGCCACACGTCGCCAGGAAGGAGAACTGACACGTGGCTCCCCTTATGTTAGTACACTGTTCCACATGAACAAAGACGAAGTTACTGTAATACAGTAAAAAGTGAAAGCCATATAAATAGTTTAAGGACAACATTCCATCAACGCCGGGAGGCACATGGCCTGGGGGGTTTTTTTTGATTTATATTACAAACACGAACCCGCTGAACCTTTTGGCTCTTCTTCAACATTCGCTATATCAGAGTGAGGTATTTCAGCACACTATCTCACAATCCCTGGCAAGAGCAAGGAAACAATGGTTGCCTACATCTAATGGAACACATTTGTCTATACATACACAAAACCTACACACCATACACACACAACACATCACACACGGTGCCATTACAAAACTTGAAGAGAGGGGTTGTGCTAGCTGCTACTAATAAACAATGCAAGCACTGGACAAACACATCACGTATTGACTGTATTGGAGTCCATCACTAATCTGCAAGAGGCCTAAACCAACATCCTAGAATCACAGCCGGAGCTGACACCCAGCAGCACATCACAACAATCAGTATTGATGAACGAACAGAGCTATCCCCTCACCTTGACTTAACTGCTTGCATCACGTTTGGCCTTTGCGCTAGTGTACAGAGCCTCTTCTATGATGTCCGTTCCCACTCATCGGCTATACAGCCGGCAAAAGAAGGAATGGACGAGGGGTGCTTTGTGAAGTGGTAAGCGAACATTACAACAACCAGTTTTTGTGTTGGATAGTACTTCCCAGGTCCCGAATTGTGGACGCATTTAGAGCTAATAACCCAGGAACCACGGCCTAGACCCCCACAGGGCAGTAACAACCACAGTGCTTGTACAATGTATATCCATAGAGACAAAAAGTGCCCCCACTTTCTTTATTGTGGGAGGAACCTTGAATCCTACATAGGATGGCATCAATTAGATGTGGTTGCTGGCCGGCGGTGCAGGTGTGAGTGTTAGTACGTACTTGAACGTGAGTAGAAAAAATGGGGGTTCAAATGCTGGTCCTAGTAGAGTAAAGTAAAAAAAAGTGGAGCTGGTCTATGAGTGGCAGGGGGCCAGGTTCCCAAGGACTCAGGTGGGAATGGGGACAACAGAGGGACGAGGGGACACAAGGGAAGGAGAAGGGAAGGGAAGAAGAAGTCTTAGTTGTACGGGAGTTGTCCGCCCTGTGAATAGAGGACGAAAAAAGGAAAAACAGAACCCATCACATGTCACCGACACACAGCAACCACACAGCTCCCTTCTGGTTCTTTGCCCACTGCTTTCCCACTGCTCCTGCTCCTCTACGAGATTTCATAATTATGTACATATAATTCCCGTTTTTTTGCCCTCACGACTCTGACTACACACACACGATATCCTGGGGCTATTTACGAACATACAGCACGACTTCCCATCCCAATTCCCCCCCCGTTTTTCTCTGCCCTGCCCAATTCCGACATACAGCTTACCGCGTAGCATCTTTCTTCCAGGGATCATTTCTTCGCGCTCAGTCAGTGACTCAATTTGGCAGCAGTGTTCGCCCCACGTCAATTTTTGACGGATAACCAAACCACCAAAAATGTAGGTGGGGGAGGCGTGGTCTCTACGTACACGGAATGCAACGCATGCGCAAATCCGCGACGCTCGCGATCGCATCGACGCATGTATGGGGTACAGCTTCTTCCCTATGCTGTTTGGTGATCAACGAGGAGCCATCGTTTAGAAGACTCTAACGGTAGTCCAATTGGGGCAAAAGAAAAATATTTCGTGTCAATACGCATGCGCAGTGCTTTACAAACGAAACGTCGACGCTGACGTATAGATATATATCGCGACGCCTGCGGTGCAGTAGTAACACAAATGTGCTGTCGTGTGCATCCCGGACCCAGAACTGAGGGACTTGCTTCGACTCAACGCGGCATGAAGCAGAGACGTACAGAATCCCGCCTGCGTAACCAACGGCGACAGTCGCTCTCGCGTCGTCGTTAGCCAGCCATCTGCGCGACTGGATCTTCGCAGTCCGTTCACATCTCAAGCTCCCGCAATGGCTCACAAGACAATAATGGACACTGACGGCAGAGCATCGCCCACCGATGCACACTCGTTCTCGCGCTGCTTCAAGAGCATGCAGGTTGTCCGCATGCACACGGAGAGACAGGGAACATCTGGACCACTTCGTGGGGTATCTTCTCTTGTGCCGCTCTGTCTGGGGATCTATGTCTATCGCTGCGACTACATCACGTTCTGTTTGAGGACTTGAGATCTGACCACTCCTGTCCCGATCAGGCCATGCTCTTCTGCTTCTACTGCTCTTTTCTCGCGGCCATGATCTGTCTCTCCTGCTCGTCTCTCTTTCCACCTCATCTTCCGCAACCACTCGCACAGTGTGTCTATCGCCTCGGCATAGTCGGCTCGACGTACTCTGGGATCGCCATTCTCATCACAGGCTCTCCAGCATCCCGCCTACTATTACGATTCTACTTACTGCCACGCTCTGAACACCCACTGTGCCACATAACGATCCGCATCCTCCTGTTTTCCCTTCCGGGTGCATCGTCATCTCCCTGTGAAGAAGTGTGGAACAGCACGAGTACTCGCCCTCTGTCGTTTCGCAACCTTCCTCTTCTCTCGGTCTCTATCTCCCGAGATCTGTCCCTGGACCCACGTGGTTCTTCAGAGATGGTTCGAAGATCAGCACACTGTGAACTGTCTTTGTGCGTCGCGGGCTCCTCCTATGGAGCGGTGTCTACGATACTACTCGGCGCGGGTTTTACGTCTCTCGCTCTCGGTTCCCCTGCGTTCTCTTCCTTCCTAGCAGTTCAACACGTGGCAGACGTCACCTAGCGTTTCAACAGTCTGCGATGGTCTGCGACAGCCCTCTCATTCCACTATAACACTCTACTGGGTATGGACTATGATAAACGTCCGTATGAGCACTCTGAATCATGTGTCCGCGGAGCAACTCTAATCTTCCAGACCCTGACGTACCAGACTTCAGATGGGCTTATTCATAGTCCATAGTTGTAAGTCAACAGATGTCCACATATAGCACCAGCTTCAGTTCACGTTGTAGCTTTGTTTTTCGGCCTCTTTACACAGCGGGCTAGCATTTTAATTTTATTTATTGGTTGGTGCATAAGTCGTGTCATTAGAGTCCGCCAGTGTGTGCAGCACACGCACAATGTTCACGAAACGACGCAGACCGATGCGCACGCGCATAATGCAACGCAGTCAGTCGATCTCAGCTCAGGAGAGACAATGGAGGAGGTCGAGCACGGGCTCGGTCCAAAGAAGGCGTCGTCGAGTCAAACCGACGGAAGAAGCGGAGAGTAGAGAGACGCCAGATGATCCCAAAGATCGGGGTGAAGGGCAGCAACCACCGGTTAGCGAAAGAGATGATTATGAAAGAGGCGAGGAACCGAGGGATGATGCAAGGAACCACGACGGATCTTCAGGGCAGACAGATATGATGCTCCCCGCGGGTACAACAGAGGACGAGGAAGAGACTGGAGATAGCGAGGAACGGGAGGAAACGGAAGAAGAGGAAGAAGACGATGACAGTTCCAGCGTCCATAGCGACAGTTCCCTGATGGCGGCCTCCCTGAGGAAGATCAGCGAGAAGGTGGGAGAGCTGGAGGCACACATCATGCAGAAGGTGGAGAAGACAAGAGCCAACATTGAGAGAGTTTCTCACTACGCCTGGACAGCTCTCCCGTTCGATAAGCTCCCGAAATGGCTACAAGACAACGAGTACCTGACGGCAGAGCATCGCCCACCGATGCACTCGTTTCTCGGCTGCTTCAAGAGCATGTTCCGCATGCACACGGAGACATGGAACATCTGGACCCACTTCCTGGGGTTTGCCTTCTTTGTTGCCCTCTGCCTTGGGATCTATGTCTACGGCGACTACATCACGTTTCTGTTTGAGGACATTGAGATCTACCAACTCCCTGCCACTGAGCAGGCCATGCTCTTCTGCTTCTTCCTCGCGGCCATGATCTGTCTCTCCTTCTCAGCACTGTTTCATCTCTTCAGCAACCACTCGCAGTCCGTCTACAAGATATTCAGTCGTCTCGACTACTCTGGGATCGCCATTCTCATCACAGGCTCCAGCATCCCCGCCTACTATTACGGATTCTACTGCAGCGACGCGGCAAAGTACACGCACATGGCTGTCACCGGTGTACTCTGCGTGGCTTGCGTGGTGTTCTCGCTTTGGGAGAAGTTTTGCTGCGCACGAATACCGACCGCTGCGGTTCACAACGTTTGTCGCGTTTGGTGTATACGGCGTCGTCCCTGCCGTCCACGTCATTGCTGAAGAAGGCATCGAGAAGCAACATGTCATCGACGCCGGGAAAGGTCTTCTAGTAATGGCGTGTCTCTACATCGTTGGAGCGGTTCTCTATGTGGTTCGGTTCCCCGAGAGGATCTTCCCCGGCAAATTCAACACCTGGGCCAGCAGCCATCAGATATTCCACGTCTGCGTGGTGTGTGCGGCTGTGGTTCACTACAACACCCTGCTGAGTATGATAAAGTACCGCATGAGTTTCGATTCCTGTGCCATGGACCTAGTCGGCACTGCTGCTCGACTTGAGCTCCCCATCACATGACAGCAGTATAATATGTACACACCACACCATGTGAAAGCAGACCTCCACACAACACTACTACGCATACATTCATCTAGTCACATGCACATGCACTACTGTTAATGGCTGTGTATACGTATGTCCGTATTGGGTTTCAATTGTGTGTATACAAAAGTCGGATCCATATTTCCTTTTCCTATGAACAGAATTTCCCTAGATAATCAATTGGTCTATAATTCGCCTAACTCCACACGTCCTGCAGAAAGCGATTTCTCTTCTGCAGTTTCTTGACGTACTCGCTGGCAGCCTGTGAGTCCATGTGTCCATTGTCCTGGATCAGCTCCAGTAGAGCCCCCATCACATCTCTGGCCATGTGACGTGCATCGCTGCGAGAGAGGGAGGGGGAGAAAAAGGAAGAAGGGGTGGGGGAGAAGGTGTGAAATGAAGCATATTCACACGGCTCATAAAGTTTCTAATCAAATCAACATCTCAAACACTATCCCAGTAAAAACAGCCGGCTGGGTGTATCTATGAAGCACACCAATATACAGTGAAACTCTAGAACTCACACTCTAAAAATAAGCCCTTGATTCACTACACTGCTAGTACTTACTATTACCCTCCATATAAAGGACTACTTCGTATAAAATTGGTCCCTTATTTGAATGCTCCACTGGTCTAGAGGAAGGACGTACCCACAGATGTAGAAGTAACCCTGTTTCTCCAATAGCTCCCAGACCGCAGCTCCACTCTCCCTCAGCAAGTGCTGGACGTAGACCTTGTCGGCCTGGTCTCGTGAGAAGGCCACCTGGAGACCGCTGAGGACCCCGTTGTCACGGTAACCCTCCAACTCCTCCTCGTAGATGTAGTCCTCGGCTCTGTGGCGACAGCCAAAGAACAGTACCGTCTCCCCAAGCTCTTTACCTGGACGGGTAATATGGAGGGGGAAGGATGAGGAGAAGAAAGAGTACACTAACAGTGTACCACTTAAATTGTAGACCATAAAGAGAAGGGGGCTGCAAACACAATAGCTAGGCCCATAGTCAGAGCTAGTAGTTTTTGTAGCGTGAGTGATTAGGGTGAGATACTCTGAAAGGTGAGCTTGACCTTTAGGGACAAAAAGGTGACCTACCAATGTGTCGTTGAGTGAGCATGCAGCACATGTGGAGGGTGAGAGAGTATATACCTGACTGTTTGGCAGCCGCTCTGTCTTGGATGAAGCCTCTGAACGGAGCCAGTCCGGTCCCGGGCCCCACCATGATGACCGGCTTACTGGAGTGGTAGGGCAGACGGAGGCTCGAGTGACGGATGGAGATTGGAGCCAGCACCACCTCACCTGCACACACAACGAAACAGAACACTATCTAACATTCCCTGTCCTTGTCTTACAATACAGTTTGCTGGCAGTATTAAAGGCATCTCCAAAAAAGGCATCATTTATTCCCCGAGAGCATGCATTTAACCCCTGAAGGCCTCACTAACGTGGACACTTTCTCTGAACCATTAGTGTTTACATTCGATGGGGTATGGCTGCTCTCCTTTCCCGCCCTCCCTAGTGGCTCACCGTTCTGAACCTTCTGTTGGTGTCTCTTGAGCCACCCTGTGGCCACACCCATATTTCTCCGCCCAGTACGAGTGGTGTAATCAATTAACACTGCGTGACGTGGACTGACGTCGGGTTCATCTGGATAAGTTTCAGTGAAAAATATCTATCTATGTGCATCTTCCTTATGTAGGTATATTGCTGTACTCGGAGGAGAGAGAGAGAGAGACAGGGAGAGAAAAGAAGATATACAGAAGAGAGAAGGAGGAGAGAGAGAAGAGAGGAATAAGAAGGAGAGCCCACCTTGGGTGAGGAGGAGATGGAGTAGTATCTGGCCTGGAGTCGAGGCAGGAGCTCCACCAGGTGGTCCAGAGGAGGTCTGAGACGATGGGAGATCCTCCAGAACTGCCACTAGCGTCCTTCGGTCCTCCAGCACCCACTCTCTGTATTGGTGCTGGTGGCGAGAGGGAGAGGGGGGTTTAATTAGGTACACCAGAGTTGTACATTTTTCATTTTGTTGTAGAAAGAATGGAGAGAGTGAAAGTGTTTGCGCGTGTTTGTGGAAATGGTTTACGCTCACTTTGCCGTCATCACTGGAGGAAGTAATCTTCAGGAGAAATTCCTTGTCTTTAGGGTCAGTGGCGTACTCGGCCAGTTCCTTCAAGACGTTGGTACGAGGAGGGGAGGTGATGTCGACATAGTAGGAGAGCGCCGTGCGGTAGGTGGTGGGACAAGGGAAGGGGGTTTTCTTTGTAGCTGCCTCTGAGGGAAGGGAGAGAGAAATACAGGCATGGGGTAAGACGAAAATGAAGAGAGAAATGAGAGTAAACAGACAGAGTTTTATAAAAGGGAGAAAAGACATAATACTAAGGAACGCAAAGGAAAAGGATAGAGAGCAAAGGGAGATTAAACAAGAGATGGGGGGTGGTATGTAGTTTCACTCACCATCGGTGCTGGTAAGAGAAAAGACGGTGTCTAGATCCACTCCCAGGAGCTCGCCGACCCTGTCCACCAGCCGGGGGTCATTGGACGGGAACAGTGCCAGGTGGTCGCCAGCGACGTAGTTGAGCCTACTGCCAGCGATGTCCAGCTCCACGTGCATGCAGGATCGCTCCCCTCCCTTGTGGAGCTCACGGATCACCCGTATCGGGGCCAGGAATGGGTTCTTGCTATTGAACGGACTGCAGAGAAATCATAATGAAGAGACTAACACGCTGTAATACATAGGCTGCAGAGAAAAAGATAAGTTGGAGCTTGTGAACCCAGAACCCAGGTTTTAGAACTGAGGGGTTCCCTGGGTGGGACCCATACAGATTCTACCACGGGTTAAAACCTTCTAGAGAAGGATGAAGACACGTGCAGAACTGATGTTCTATCCAGCATTTATTAGAGTACATGAGAATATCGTGCTGAACGGTAGTTGAGAGAGGGACTCACGGTTTCTGGTTGGCAAAGGAGCCAAGTCTGAGCGGCTCGCCGGTGAAGACCCTCTCGGGGGAGAGGTCAGAGTGCACGGTGATAGCGTACTCGCGGACGTTGCTTGTGTCCAGGGCACTGTCGACTCCGAACCTCTGGCACACGGCCGGCCACAGCGCCTCGGACCACGTCACAAAATCCTCCTCAATACTGCATACCCAAGGCAGAGACGAAGAGAACATCAAGTTCCGACACACTTTTCAGAGATTAGCAGTTATGGGTTTTGAGCAGTTTAAAAGCTTCGTCGTGACTACTTGCAAAACCATTTGCCTCTGATGTTTAACATGGGTACATACATCACACACAAAATCACATTAATGAGGTAAAAGGTATACACTCACTTGGCGTCATCATCCCCCTCTCCTCTCTGGAAGACTCTGGTGGCTCCGAGTTCCTCAAGACGCTGGTCGACGAAGCGACCCATGGCGTTGTAGTGCTCGTAGGTCTTGTTGCCCAGGGCAAACACAGTATAGCTGGACACCGGTGGGGGGAGGAGGAGAAGGGTTGGGATAGTTGAACAAGAATAGGAGAAAGAAAAGTTAAAAAAACTTTTGCGGCACTTAACACTACCAACACACACACCGACTGCTGCAGGCTGGACACTAACTTGAGAGAGCTGAGATCAACATCTCCATTCTTTAGCCAGTCGTACAGCTCCTGTGCATTGTCAGTGGGGTCTCCTTCTCCGTAGGTGGCCACACAGAACACGGCTAGGGAGCCCTCCATCTCTTCCCCCAGTTTACACACATCCTCCTGCACAGGAAGGGAGAGAAAGAGAGGGGGGAGTGGGCTTCTAAAACAAAACAAGTAATTATCACGAATGGTGTTAAAAAAATGGCAAGTTATCCAGATGTATTTTTATTTTGTGGACTAACCCAATCAGTGCATTCCTCTGGGTCAAAGGTCATCGCCGGCAGCCCGTGGCGAGCGGCTTGTTTGGCAAGACGAGATGAGAACTCCTCAGCAGTTCCTGTCTGGGACCCGTAGAACACCACCACCCGCTTTTTCTGTAGAGAGAGGAGAGATTTCTGTCACGTGGGAGTCACGTGCTTCTCACATGAGCTGCTCACAGTGGATTTCATTCTGGACAGGAAGTTGCCACCTACTCCACCGTAGTTCTCAACTGGACGTCCCAACCTAAGATTGCGCATAAAAAATACATTCACCACAGGTAGATGGTAGATACAAAGCTCACGATAGTGAAGGTACGCTGACGCTCCGCACGCTCTCTTTCTTCCCGCGCCTTCTCCACCTCAATAGCAGGAGACCTACGGCAGCCACGGCAACCAGCAGTAGCACCACGTCCAGTGCACCAACCGCCAGCCCTTTCCCTTCTTCGTCCGACATAACTGAGCTCCCTTCTTTGCGCGCGAACAACTCTATTTATAGCGCATGTGCCTGCACACTGCCAGGTGACGTCATAGCTCATGAAACTCCGCCCCTTCTCTGCCTTTTTGAAAGATGGTAAGTTCTGTACTCAGCGTCCCCACTGACTTGTTGTGTTCTGTTTCATCATACAGGTACTAGTTAGCTTGCTGAGACTGGGAGCTAGAAGAATCCCCATGACCTCCAAGAGAGGCAAACAGAACTTTTACAAAGGCAAGCAGCTAGCCATTCACTAGCTAGTCTTGCTAATCTCCTTCCCCTGGAGAGTCTACTATAGCTAGTGAGGCTACCCCTCACAGTTGTACTAAGCTCATACGTATGTAGTGTTCTATCAGTTTTCCCACTGTGCCCAGGTCGTGGTGCCAAGTCAACCGGAAGACACACAAGAAAAGGTTGAAATAAAGAAGCAGTCCTTGTGTCCATTCTAAACGTAATGGTTCTCCTCTACCGTATATGTGTAGGTGGCTTTATTGTGATGAGAGAGAAGATCCCTGAGCTGGTTGTGCCATCTTTAGAAGGTTTTGAGGTATAATTTTACATTACAATCTAAGGCATTGATTTATAGCTATCATCAATGTAAATACATCATCTGCAGCTGAAGCCCTATGTGTCCTACAAGGCACCTTACGTCAGTGGAAAAGTTATCACGGCTCAGGACATTCTAGATGTCGCTGGACGTCCAGAGCCTAGCTAGCTATGACATCATCATTACATCACCATCAAATCACCATTATACAGTGAACCTCTTGGAGAAATTGAAAAGCTATTGTTCAGAGTGGGCCACTAGTTACCCTCGGAGCGCATGCGCAGAGAGGGTACAGTAGTTGGGGGTCTGTCTGTTTGTCTCTTACTCTATATTTCACTCCTCGAACGTCTGTTCGTCCCAGAAACGATACCATCTACCCAACGGGCGGCGAAGGTCAGGAAATATGTGGGGTTTTCTCTGAAAATGATCCCTCCGTTGCAGAGCTAGAGCGCTTCCAGCTCGCCAATTTTATCGCTGGCGGATAATGCGCATGCGCTTATAAGTTCGACCGGGTCCGCTTGCTCTGTCTCTATCACAAGAATCACAACGAATGGCGTGTATCGACTCTCGCGTGCTATCTACTACTGTAGCTAGCCCGTGTCAGACTCTCTGCGAGCTACTTCGCGCCGAGGGTTTGCACTTTAGTGCTCATTTACACTGATCCCATTCAAGTAATGGTGGTGGTCTGATGGATAAGCACCCGCTCTCTTGATCATGAGATCCTGGTTCGATCCCGGGTGTGTGCGATGTAATAGGAGTGTTGGCTGTTGGTAAGTATAAGTGGAACGTTTTTTCATCACTTCTCAAGGCCATCACTTCTCAAGGCCAGCCCGAGTGGCTAGGTGGTTAGAGTCGGACCATAGGTGCCGGGTTCGTATCCCGATCCCGCACTAAAGTGTCAGGTGGTCCAGAGCATTGGCTGGGAACAGCTCTGGTTCCTCCCCTTACCCACAAATCTACCACTGACCCACGTTTCTCAAAGGGCAGCGTATAGTTCGGCATAGCACTGCGTCCGTAGACGTCTGTCTGGAGAGATGAAGGGCTGGCCGTTTTTTTTTCAACCTTAGTTGTTTTTTTTGCACTAAACAATCCACGGGTAATACGAAAATTAATAGAGATGAAAGGTTGACAATTTTTCAACCTTATATATATTTTTGCTCTCAAACAGAAATAGGGCTGGCCTTTTTATTGAAAATAATCCATGGAAATGGTGCATAACATGCTGTTCTTTTTGATGCATGGTCAAGACCATCAATTGTGGTGGTGCCACACTTGCGTATGGGTTCCACATTTCTATAGAGTGTGCCAAGGGTTTGCACTTTAGTGCTTTTCATTCATTCAGAGGACGTTTCGCAAATGCCCCCACTTTCATTTTATCGTTTTCCACTTTGCGCTTGCAGTTTTACAAAACAATCTACAAAAGGTGAATGACTGCTACACGTAGTGAAAATAACAATTATAATATCCTAGAATTCTGTGAAATAGCTGTGTTGTTGTTAACAGTCACGACGTGATCATATGGCAAGCAAGAGCTGTGTTGAAGCTAGAATTGTAGTGTAGGTACATGTATATTCTAGAAGAAATAACGTATTGTAGTGTGTTCCAGGGGGCAAATTGAACAGGGATCATTCAGACTGCGTCACTCTGCTGTGCTCCTCGCAGCTGAGCCTGTAGCAATGCCATCTGTCGCCGCATGTCCTCCAGCTGCAGAAGAAAAGTTAGAGTTTGGAAATAACGGTGTGAGGAGAATGAGAAACAGACCTCTTTTTCTTTAGCCTGGAGAGCAGCTGCCTTGACAGCATCGTCTGGTGTCCCTCCTACGTTGTAGTCAGTGTATTCAGAGACCTTGCGACTGCAGGGGAGAAAGAGAGAGAGAGATGGATACATCACAAGGTGGAAGTCGAGACTAACCCGGGAGAGCCTTGCATCAGTTTCTTCTTCCTAAAGTTCTCGTAGTGGACGTCTTGAGTGTAGTCCTTCAGATCTTGCATGTGGGTCCTGAAACATGGAGGGAGGGGGGTTAGAATCAGGGGGTCACAAATGATTGTGTCTGTCCTTACCTGATGAGCATCGTCCTCAACTTGACAAAGTCACAGTGATCTTTATTCTCAACTGTGGAACAAAACAGACAGTTTTGCCATGGTTCATACAGTGGTTGTCAACTAACCTTCGACCACTCCCCAGGGGTAGAGCCGCCCCCTCACTCTCTTCCCATTCACCTCTAGCAGTGTGTTACTGCCCACCACCGCAAACGGTATTATCTCCTACAGACACAGTACATACATACATAATGGAGAGACACGACACAGTCTGTGCTCCCCAGGTCCATTTCGTAAACCGTAAAAATGGTAACATTTGACATAGTTATATAGCAGGACATGATGCCGGCTCTCATTCCACTAGTGCTACATAACGCTGTCTCCTAGTACGGAGGTATAGGTATGTATGGAATGTCGTTCTAGAGCATGGAGAAACCTTGAGCTCCTTGATGTCAGCGTTGTCCTCCTCATCATCGTCTGTCTCTCCGGTGTAGATCTTGATTCCGTTCTCCTGAATCTCGTTCATTATCTAGACACACCGGCAGGGAGGGGGGGAGAGTGTGTGTATGTTGGGGGGGCACGATCAATACAACAACCACATAGAGACACAAGGAGGGCTGTATAGTCTTTACACACGCTATGAATACACTTGGCATCTCAATAGATTCCCAAGACCACGTTGTACACAGCCAACAGTGGACTGAGTCAAGCAAGGTATGTCTGAATTAGAAAAACTTGGTGACCATATAGAGCACACCTTCATTTTGAGGGCCTTGATTTCCTTGGGTGTGAGCATGTCAGCCTTGGCTATGACAGGAATGATGTTGACTAGATTGTGGAGCTGCTTCATGAACTCTATGTCGAGTGGCTTCAATCTGAGGTGGGAGGAAGAGGGGGAGAGGTGAGGAGGGAGGGGATAAGGAGTTGGTGGTAAAGAGGAGTTAGGGGGGAAAGAGGAAGGAGCAATGAGGGAGAGAGGGGAAGGGCACTCACCCGTGGCCGAGAGGGTTGATGAAGTAGAGGCAACAGTGGACGCGATGGTCTTCAATGTTCCTTCGGTTGAGGCCTGACTCATCTCTCAAGTACTGGTCATACTTCTCATTGCAGTAGTCGATGACTGGCTGCCAGCTAGAGAGAGAGGGGCAAGGAGGGAGAGGGAGAAAGAGGAAGGGGGAAGAGCTTATAGACACGTTCCCATGGAAAAGTCGGTAGCAACACGTGTACAGTGGATAATGGATCAATCTTTGAGCCAACTCAGTCAATACATGTCCAATATATGTCACATACAACATCACTTACTCCTGCGGAACACTGTCTGTATACATAAACCAGAGAGAGAGAGAGTGGTGTGGCTCACAATACAGGCAAACAGAGGCCACTGTTTGCCAAGCAGAAAGCATCCAGCACTCACCACTGCTGGTTGTTGACAGCATCTCCAAAACCAGGCGTGTCCACTACAGTCAGTCTTAGCTTCACTCCCTTCTCCTCAATGTCCACGGTGGTAGCATCTATACTCACCGTCTGGTCAATGCGCTCTGCACACACCCAGCAAGAGTTACTCAACACATAACTCAGCAAGGCATGGTTGCTAGCTAGCTAGCGGGTCTTCCGCGGACTTACCACCGGCTGCAGGAGACGTCTTGTTGCCGAAGAAGTTAGTCAGGAAAAGGGACTGGATGAGGGTGGACTTCCCGAGACCAGACTCGCCTGCGAAGTGAGGTAAAAACGTGACTATAGCACCAGTTAGAGAGGGAGGTAAAACTGACCGACTACCATGAGCGTGAACTCGAATCCGCGCTTCACGGACTTTCTGTGGGCAAGGAAGGGCAGGTTGTGGAACCCCAGCTGGTCCGTCATCTTGCTGCTCAGACACAAGGTGTGCAAACAAGCTCACTCTCTTTTCCACCCCAAGAGAGACACACCTAGTCCCGCGGCGAGAGAGGACGGAATGCAGATATCGTTGATAGCGGGACCGTAATTAAACGCGCGTTTCTAATAATGCGAAAGAAATTTTAACAATTTAGCGCGACGAATCACAAGTCTGTTTTCTCACTTGACTCTCTGTCGTCTCACCGACGTATTATGAAGGTCTAGAAGCATCTTCTCGAAGACCCAGTCGAGTGTGTAAAGATGGACCCCCAGCAAAACATGCACTTCATCTCGCTGATTCCCGGGATGGCCCCCAGCAGAACGAATCAACCAACACCGCTGCCCCCGGGGATCGGCACCTCTCTCTCCCCCATGATGATCCCTCTCGCCACCAGCGACACAGTCGTCATGTCTTCCTTCAGCCAGCCACCTCAAACCATTAGCCTGATACAGAGCATGGCACCTGGTGGGCCCAGACCCAGATCGACTCAGGTGATCCTCCCACAGGGTCTGGCTCCGCCCCATGACGTCATAGCAGTGTCGGCACCAGCTCCGGTGCAGCCTCGGGTCCCGCCAGTTCACCTCTACAAATGTTCGACCGGAGGGGCTTCTGGTGTGTGTGTGTGTGTGTATGTGTGCAATGTCCTTACTACTATCTTTTCAACCCCTCCTCCTTCCTCACATTGGCACAGAGGTATCTCGTGAAGCAAGTGAGCGGAGTAAAGAGAAGGCCTCTCTGGACCAGTTACAGAAGGCCTACACTGAGCTCAACTCTAGGAAGATCAAAGACCCACTTAGCTCCTTCCTGCCTGACATCCCTGGTGAGGGAGGGTTTTGGCCACATGGTGTGCGTGTAGTGTTGGTATTTTTGGCGATCGTTTCCAACAGGTGAATTTGACAGTGCAGAGCCACCTGGGACCACGTAAGGCAGTACAGTAACAAGTCTAACACAGTGGAACCCCCACGAAGAAGAAAGTGTTGTGAGGTGTCTTTTAAATTTCATACAAGAAACTGTTCTTGGAGAGAGAGAATGTGCCCTTTTTGAAGAGGTGTCCTCGTTTCAGGGGTGTCCTTAGAGAGAGGTTCCACTGTATATAGTCCCACGTCTTTCTCTATCTTTTATCCCTCCTCTTTTTCCCACTCTTAGAGAGAGGTTCCACTGTATATAGTCCCACGTCTTTCTCTATCTTTTATCCCTCCTCTTTTCCCACTCTTAGAGAGAGGGGTTCCACTGTATATAGTCCCACGTCTTTCTCTATCTTTTATCCCTCCTCTTTTTCCCACTCTTAGAGAGAGGTTCCACTGTATATAGTCCCACGTCTTTCTCTATCTTTTATCCCTCCTCTTTTTCCCACTCTTAGAGAGAGGTTCCACTGTATATAGTCCCACGTCTTTCTCTATCTTTTATCCCTCCTCTTTTCCCACTCTTAGAGAGAGGTTCCACTGTATATAGTCCCACGTCTTTCTCTATCTTTTATCCCTCCTCTTTTTCCCACTCTTAGAGAGAGGTTCCACTGTATATAGTCCCACGTCTTTCTCTATCTTTTATCCCTCCTCTTTTTCCCACTCTTAGAGAGAGGTTCCACTGTATATAGTCCCACGTCTTTCTCTATCTTTTATCCTTCCTCTTTTTCCCACTCTTAGAGAGAGGTTCCACTGTATATAGTCCCACGTCTTTCTCTATCTTTTATCCCTCCTCTTTTTCCCACTCTTAGAGAGAGGTTCCACTGTATATAGTCCCACGTCTTTCTCTATCTTTTTATTCTCCCTCCTCTTTTTTCCCACTCTTAGAGAGAGGTTCCACTGTATATAGTCCCACGTCTTTCTCTATCTTTTATCCCTCCTCTTTTTCCCACTCTTAGAGAGAGGTTCCACTGTATATAGTCCCACGTCTTTCTCTATCTTTTATCCCTCCTCTTTTTCCCACTCTTAGAGAGAGTTCCACTGTATAGTCCCACGTCTTTTTCTATCTTTTATCCCTCCTCTTTTTCCCACTCTTAGAGAGAGGGGTTCCACTGTATATAGTCCCACGTCTTTCTCTATCTTTTATCCCTCCTCTTTTTCCCACTCTCGTCTCGTGTCCTCCGACAGGCTGCTGGATCTGGTAGAGAACAAGCCGATAGGAGGCAAAGAGTTCCACGGTCTGTCGGGACAAGCTCTTCTCGGATTCAGACTCCTCCCTGGGCCTGTGAGACTCCACCCACCACACACTCGGAGCTTCTTAATAGGCTTGCTTTACTTCACTATGGGTTAGACAGTTGAGACTATATAATTCCTTCTTTTCTCTGTCTGTAGCTACCAGAGCAGTTCAGGATAGACCCGCCGTCCATGACTGGCCACACCAAATCTCGAAAGAAAAAGAAACACAAGCACAAGAACATCGATCGCTCAGAGGACAAATCCGACACCAGCCACACACCTCCCAAATCATTCAAACTGCCCCCAGATGCCTACTCCTTCATAAGACACGAGTCCCACATGTCGACTTTCATGATGCAAGGTTCGGAGACGGTGCTGCATTCGGGAGGGGGCGGGGCGGGGATGGTGGGAGGAGGAGGAGGGATGGTGGCTGGAGGGGGGTTGGTCGCAGGCGGTGGGGTCTCCGCCGGCCAGATACTCCAGCAACAACCAGTCTATGCCAGTCAAGGTAGACTTCAGAGTCACTCAGTGTTTCATTGTGCGTCTTTCTCTGTTGCTTATTATAGGTGGCACACATTTAGTTGGAGGTGGCCTCCAGGTCTTGGGTGACAAGAAGAAAAAGGTGAGCAATTAATCAGTAGTACTAAGGGGCATGAGTTAATCTTATTACCAGTAATGTTCAGTGAAGTAAAATTATTGCATGCTTGCCACCATTTTGATGTTCCTTTTCTTTGACACAGAAAAAGCGAGACAGAGACGAGAAGAAAAAGAAAAAGGATAAGAAGAAGAGAAAGCACCATCCTCCCCCGGATGGTACTGGTCACCCATCACACCCTCCCCTCCCACACACCCACGTGACTCCTCCCCCTCCCTCCACAAATGCTCCCCACTTCCCACACCCTCACAGCTAGCACATCACCAAACTGACATGACCAAGCACATGACTGCTATAATAACACTAGGGATGAATATTGATTTTAAATTCAATTGTCCGGTGCTGGATAAGTCATTTAGGAATATTCAACATTAATTGCCTAGCAACCTGTCTGAAACTAGCTGGAGGAGGTGCTTTGATTACCAGGGGCTTCCCGTCTCTATGGTAATCAGGAATGCATAGCTGGTAGGCATGGAGACACATGGGCGAGCGTTTGATGAGTTTCATGTTCTTTAGTTTTCTCTTGAGATTAGGAACTGCTCTAAAGAGAGGTCCTCCGAATTTATAGTCCCCCACCACTGGACAGAGGAGGGCGTCAGCCAGGTGGACTCTGACCTGGGGATTAGTTAGATTACAGAAGATTACTGACTAGTATATAGAAGAATACAGACCGGAGGGTTAGAATACTGAGTAGTATAGAATACTGAGTAGTATGCAGAAGATTACTGAACTGGAGGTCTTCACCTGGTGTTTGAAGCCAGTGGCAGTGGAGGCTTCAACCAGACCACACCTCTGACCACAGGAACTCAACACTCGGTACTCTGTGACTGCCATTTGGATGCCAAACGGCAGGGTCTGCCCCACCACCTTCTGGATATTGGATCAAGAGAGATACCACAGACAGCGAGAATACGAGGGCAAAATTTTGTAGTAAATTTCTCGGGCAAGAAAAGACTGAGTGTCATTTTTACATTAGTCTTATTCTGTGGAGAAACATTTCATTTACTTGCAGAGTTTCACAGGAGAAAATGTGGTTCTTGAACCATGAAGTTTTCAGCTACATATAATATTACCTCATGGTAGAGGTCAACTTTGTCCTTCCTCAGAACAACCTACATACAGTCATATATACAGTAGAACTGAAGATCTAGGGGAGAGAGGATTACACATTGTACCCTGTGCATATGATGTCTTGGGCTGTTCTGAGTGGCCAAGTCCTTGGTCCCTAGTGGTATAGTTACCCTCCCTGCAAAATACTGTTCTAGAGTGTGCATACTGCGTTACAAGTCAGCAATTCATACCTTCAGGTTTTGAAGGAACATTAACTGTAATAGCCCTGTGGGTGGCAAGATTCTTTCTCGAAAATCGAAAATACTCTGTAACTTGGGACAATACCAGTATGTTTTCTTTATCCTTCTCTGCTGAAACAGTTCGGCTAGTCTTCGTGCTGCAGATGAGTCTCTACTCAGTAGAATGACTCCGGATGTATCACTGCCAAATTTCACGGCAGTAGCTATAACCATTAGCAAGTGGACTCTGCCCGGCTCACCGATCGAGGCGATGGGCCAAGTTAGGTGGGTCTGGAGAGTCATACTGCCAGTGGTGCAAGTTTGAGCAGAGGTCTTCAGCTACCTTGGGGCCAGCTGGATTCGACACACGTGACGACACACGTGACGACACAGACACGAGAGCAAAAGACAAAGGTGGAAATCATTAGCTAAGTATATGGAACGCATAGATAAAAGACGGATTACGGACGGTTGGCTCACTGTGCACTGACAATCCGGACGGCTTGTTCAGAGCGATGACATCACCTGCACAGCCAATACGTCATCGCCTGGTCTCAATGCTAATCTGTCAGACTCACGATCTTTGTAGAGGACAAGGCTTTCTAGATCGTCCAGTGGAAGAAGAGGTTTGCCCCGGTTAACAGCCTCTCTGATTCCCGTGGCGGCCTTTGGCGCATGACTGGCGGCCAGCCTGACGTGCCTGGCGACCCGGCAACTCGGCAGCATAACGACCAACCGTATTTCGTCTCCACGTGGGTTAGCCACGCCTCTTTTTCATGTTGCGCATGCGTAGCTGGCCATGGCTGCGTCTTCCCGGGATCCGGATCGATCCCAGACTAGACTTGAACAATGCAGCTTTTATCGCAGCCGGGAAAAGCAGTGTCTAAAATTATTGTTTGACATCAGTACACACTCTATGCAAACAGTGAAAGCACCTGGGACACATGCCCCAGGTGGGTCTGAATGGCAGAACTCTGCTTATGACCAGCAGAGTGTGCACATTTTTGTTCTATATAGAACTTTGGTGGCAAATTACAAGTTATTGCACAACAATGTCAGTAATGCAGCATCAACACACAAACAGAGCCAGTACAACCTACATTGATTGTGTGACTAATGAAATAAAAAATCATTGAAACCTAGCCACCTAGCTAAAATGGTGAAGGAAATTATGGAGTGTCAGCCATTTCTGACACCCGTTTAGAAGAAGAAAGAGGGCGTGTCTCTCCATCAGCAGAAGCTGAAGCCGACGGTTGAGGTGTGCATGTCTTGTGGTGCCCTAGAAACCGCAGAAAGTAGAAGACAGTCACGGCTGCCACAGCTGCTCCCAACGCCATCCCAGCTAGGACATCCGTGGGGTGGTGTCTGTGGTCTGAGATTCGCGATAGAGAAATTAGGATGGCCAGAGAGAGGGAGGCGAGCATAAGGAATAGTTTGAGGCCCGAGCGATGGTAGAAGGTCCTCACGCTGGCAAGATAGAGGAGGAGGAAGACAAAGGAATAGGTGCTGGCTGAAGCGTGTCCCGAGGGAAAAGAGAGGTGGGAGTCGTGAGTTACCCTATCAATGTCTTCTACGTCGTCCCTGCCGAGGCATTTGTAGTCCGTGATGTACACCTGGTTGCCGAACGCGTCCGTGCAGTTGAACGCGCCGAAGTCAGGCCGACAGACGGAGAAGAAGTGAGGTCGCAACCGACCCACCGTCACCTTGCCGATGTCGGTCAGGACTATTGTGATTCCGGCACCTATTAGGAACCATCGGATGTGGAATAGGGTCCGCAGAAGCCAGGGAGAAACTGCGACACTTCGCCCGCCGCAGAACGAGATTCGCTTCGACTGGCACTCGGGGCGTTTCTTGTAGAAGCGCTCGTAGAGGTTGCCGAGGAAAATGGCGGTGAGCGGGACAAGGAGACAGCCGAGGACCAGGAGCCAGGTGGGGACGGCTGGGTGGAGGGAAAACGGGTAACGGAGCGTCTCGTCGTCGCAGAAGAAACCTCTGTCCACGTAGAGGCCTCTCTCTGAAGCCGTCTCCAGAAACACCACCAGGACTCCCAGTATAACCAGGACCACCAGGTCCGTGGTGACCTTCCACCATGACCATTGCAGTGTCATCTTCTCCGTGGCAGTGCGAAAAACTCTAGCTAGCTAGCTATAGCTGCGCACGAACTCAGTACGCATGCGCATGACGGGGACTTTTATGGGAGCGCTGAGAAGTCGAAGTAAGGTTGAATCACCCAGAACTCGTTTTAACTTTTCTCTGTGCTCATTTGCACTGTTTCTGTGAGTGCAGTTACTACTGCAACTTGACGTTGATGGCATAAAAACATCTTTTATGGTCGACATATTTTACACATGACCTTGTATAATACTGATATAATATATATATAGCCCAGTTCCCCATTCATCCATATTACTCCTATGTAATCACAATTACCACATTATATTATTATTAATTCCTAGTTCCAAATAATAACAATACTCAGAGCACACCATCAACCACGCACCCAGAGCACAAATCGAAACAACCTGAAAGAGAAGTTATTATTGTGAGAACACGAGCGCGGCCAAAATTACCAAATTTTGCTGCATCAGGGTTTACTAAACCAAAGGTCACGAAACAAAAGAAGGAACAAATGTTACTGATAATTATTATAACATGGGTCGACTGAAACAAAGGAAAAGAGTAAACCATGCCCTATATGAAGTAATGACCATAATATTGTTCACAAACTTTAAGAACTGCACTCATGAAAATGAAATTCACCAAATAATGCAGCTCTAGTGAAAAGTATATAGTGGGAAAATGGTCGGTACTTACGTGGCCTCATTTCCCTGCTCCAGGCATCTGATAGTGCCCCACACTCTGGCTCCATACCTTTTTTTCCATCCATTCCTCCCTTTTCTTTCGTCATCTGAAGGACCAGAAGCAGCTGGTTGGACACGGAAGAAAAGGAGACGACGAGAGAGGAGAGAGAGAGAGGAGAGGTGGGGCGGGACAGATGAGGAGAAGGTGTTGGATTACGCAAAATTGCCACTTTCATAGCAGTACATACACACGTATTTGAAGCAAAATCGGCCAAGATCAAAGTAATATGGGAGAGATAGAAAGTTGATGAGGGCTACATGGGCAGTTTCGGCAAACCACAGCCGCTGCACGGGTTCCTTGGGTACCCCGGGGGTTTCCCCACCACTTGCGGAACAATCTGCGACTGGTGCATGGGGG
Source organism: Geodia barretti (assembly GCA_030341885.1). Lineage (NCBI taxonomy): Eukaryota > Metazoa > Porifera > Demospongiae > Tetractinellida > Geodiidae > Geodia > Geodia barretti. Next base: position 22,862 of record CASHTH010000173.1, read on the forward strand.
AGAGAGGGAATACTGGCTGGGTGTGTGGAATACACAGGCCTGCGGAGTCACAATTGCAGGGGGGGGGGAGAGGACGAATGATGAGGGGACCTTGGGGAGGCGGAAATAAGTTCTTTTTGCAGTACTCCATATTTACTTTCACTCTCAGCCAACAATACACAACATAGAAACTTCTGACGGGGGGAGAACACACTTGCAAATTTTGGCGATATTCCCACAAAAATTTTGTTTTAGTGGGAGGCAACATTTGGAAACACATGTTTTTTTCCGGAGAAAGAGTACATCTTGTGGTATAGCTACTTTCCAGCATTGCCGCGATGCCTCGTGACAGCGTCAAAAGTTGTGTGATGTTATGTGTGTACATACGGTTGACGGATTGAAACACTGAGGTTGTGCATGCTGGGAAACGGCTGCTGTGCTGCGCCACCTGGGTGAGGATGGAGAGGCTGGATGAGAGGAGGTGGGAGGAGGAGGAGGAGGAGTATATCGCGGGAAGAGATAAGGGTTGTTTAGTGAAAGGAGCAGAAGGAAGCGAGGAAAACTGTAAGCATCACTGAACATACCAATCATTGACGAATGTGGACTGGCAATAAACTGAGAAGATACAGAAATTAAACATTACATCATCATTACATCCAACGTAACTACCTGAGGCATGCCATCAGAGGACAGGTGGGAGGGCATAATGAGAGAAGACTGAGGGAGGAACGAGACGAGAGGCATGAAAATCGAATTATACACAACAGGGGAGGAGGGAAAAGGAGGAGGTGAAGGAGAGAGGTTCCCAACAGTTGTGAAGGTAGGTCGAGTAAGCCGCTATGCCACCACGGCCGGTTGCTGAGTCAGCATGTCGCTGGAAAGAAAATGGAGTGGAGAGCGAGGAGAAGAGATAAGAGCTGGTCCGGAAAACTAAGAGCAGGCTCCTCTAACTAAGCAACTTTTTCTAGAATTCAGAAACAAGAAGCCCAGAAGCTACACTATGGCAATCAGAACAATATGTAGTGAAGCGGGCATTAGGCTGGTCTATTGCATCCTCGATTGCAGTGACGATTTTTATAGTATGGAGTTAATGGAAAAGAGAGGGGGGGGTTAGGGGGGGAATAGAGTTACAGCAATAGCTGGTACGCTGTGTGGATATCTGGATTGAGGAGGGAGAAGGCGTCTCCAAAAGTAAACGGAAAGGGGTCAATGGACGTCTAAACAACTACATGGGCATCCTTTGGATCTTAACCGTTGAATTTTCCCGCAAAGGCTTCCATGGTAAAAGGTTAAATATAGGGAGGAACAAGAAACAACACGAGAAGGGGAAAAAGGACTGTCAGGGACGGGTGCTACAAAGAACAAGGGGCGGCAAAGTGACGGTACACAAAGGCTAATATAGGAGGTCGCAGTGCAAAA
>CASHTH010000174.1:0-30251 GCA_030341885.1 Geodia barretti
TGGCTGAAATGTAGTTAATAATGGCAGTATGGGTAGAGAGGAGGAGAAAATTAATAAGATATTCTAGAGTATTTACACTCTATATAGGCCATGTGCCAGGGTGTCAATGTTCCAGTAGTTGCGAGAGGAGGCAGGTTCATTTTAATGAACAAGGACTACTGGATAAAACTCACGTCCTAAGTATTAAGTGAAGGAAGGTACAGAGTACGGGCAGAGAAGAGAGTACATTACATCATAACTTTTCTATCTTGCGAACTAATACTTACATATTTCTGTAAAGCAGAAGTGCAGCGCATACGTGACAGAACAAAAAAATCATTCCAATTTAATTTCATTAGCACATACCTTGCTTCTTTTCGCCCGACCTGTAGTGAGTGATTGTGTAAACATTGCTGTGCATGAGTAAGTGTTTGGTTACCTTGATTTACTCCAGCAACTCCCCATTCTGTAGGACAGTGCTTTAGATCTACAATGGCAGTAGTAACAGTTGGCTTATAATTCTGGCTTTGTACTACTAAATGCCAATGGGTGCAGACCACTTTACACTTTTTTAGGAGAAAGTAAGCTACACCTCCCAAGGTAGTATATTAAATCTCCTTCTGGCCACTAGCAGGCATGGACACTATGTATGTACCACATGTGACAAGCAGGCAAGGTTATGATACCTATAAATCTGAGATATTCGCCTATTGGTACTGGATACCCTGACCCTGCTGTCATCTCTAAGTAACTACAACTAGGATGTTCAAAAGTCATAACGTAGTAGCTCAGCCATGCATTGCAAACGGTTGGTGGTAACACCCTTGCAGATTAACAAATGACTTACTACAACATCATAGCCTAGATCTCGCCCGATTCTATCTCGCCCTCCTTTTCCGTGATCAGGCGGGATTCACGCATGCGCATTGCCTTGTGGAATTGCACGCTCTCGCGCTTAACGTATCAATATTACTTTAATAATTGTGTCTCTAATTATACGAAGTTGGTAATCATCTGCTGCCTGTGAAGCTCCGGAAGAAGACAAGGGAAGAAGAGAGACTAGCAGTGTTGTTTGTGCTCTGAGTGAAAATTCGGCATCTCGTAAGTGTATATATAACGTCATAGACCTGAGACAGGCCGCCATCAGCCTTCAGACACTACATACATACATTGTGCTCTCTTTCGTCGGTCAGTAATACAGTAGCAAGTGCACAGTTTGTTGCATACGTTCCTGTAGCCAATACTTGGCTTCTCTTATATACCTAGCGACTGCAGGTAACTGGTTTCATTTATGAGGTACAGTATGTACTTAGACCCCTGACGTTCCTACAACTACAGCTTCATTACACACTGGTATGTATGAGAGTTACAAGTGGATGAGTATAATACAAGAGGCTGTAACTTGTGTGCGAGTGTATATTATTTACTGATACAGATGTCAGGTTGATCAACAGGAGAAGCTAGTCACCCTTTTGTATGTTACTAGCCACAGCGGCTTGTGTGTTTTTTTGCTGTACACATGCACTAAAGTGCGTGCTAATCAGCTGAACTGTCACATCAGTATAGGTAGTAAATATCCCAGATAGAGGTGTGGTTACGAGAACATTAGCAGGTAATAAGATCAGCTCCGAGCTCTCTCTACCATTACCATACCATAACCATCTGTGTTACTCACTACTCTTCTCCTTTACAATTGTGAAGTTAGTCGAAAGTTTAGCTTCTCGTTTGCTTCTTTCACTCTTCTTCTCCCTACGAGTTCATAATACACGTACATACACAATATGTGCATAGTTTATTGAACTGTTTAAACTTTCACCTTGCGTTGAACCCTTTCACCTGTATTACGATGATGAGACACACACATCTATGATGCAAGGTGCCATGCCATCTCTATTATGCTACCGTAGTCAGCAAGACTTGAGTTCTGTAGTCAGCAGGTCTATCCTTTGACTGCCTGGTATATACAGAGTACACACATACTTTAAATCACGGTGCAGGCACTGGTGTTTATTCTACATGAAAGTTTTGATGCACACATGTAGTAAGAATTTTTCATTTGGAAATAGTGTTCACTGAAACCAGAGACACAAGTATGCGTGTACTCGTGTCAGGTGTGTACTAGGGACGGAGGGTGTGTCGCCACGACTATTGAAGTTCTTGGCAAGCGACTCTGGTTAGGGTCCTCACACCACCGGGATATGGGGACACCGTTTGCACACACACCGTGCAAATATGATAGTGTTGGAGTGGAGATATCGAGGCGGTATAGCAGCTAATGTGAGCGCTCGAAAGGCCCTAGCTATGGAGGCTTAGGCTGGCATCTTACTGTTGTATAATACATTGGAACCTCTCTCTGAGAACACCCCTGAAATGAGGACACCTTTTCTTCTCCCTACAGGTTTGTGCATGCAAGAATCTCACTTTCTTCTGCCCATTGGTGGCATAGTGTTCAAGCATAACACTGCGTTATAGGCCGAACATGTTTCAATGTCATTCATACATATGTCAGTAGTGTATTGAGTAGGACTGTGTTTACGCATACAGTAAGGAATGTTTGTGGTTTCAAATCTCCTGTTTGGCCATTCATCATTTCCTGACAGCTTCTGTCCTGAGATATTTGGCCACTTCTCTAGACCCACCAGCTGCTACGGCCATTGTGACCCGCCACTAATTAACATTCCTATCTCCACAACTTACACTCTGCATGTACTTAATACAGCCTCCATGTTTATACTGTGAATGGTGGGTACTATATGCTATAGTGAAGTTCTAGTATAGTGTACTGTACTGAGTATTGTCAAGTGGAAAATTAGCCTACCTAGTCGTTTTATGTATGTGTGATTCTTTAATAATGTGTATCTATTTGTGGAGGTGTCAAATTTGTATTCACACCTGCGGAAATCGTGTGGAGTTGTTGAAAATGTTCGTTCACCAAAAAAATGACTTTGGCCGCCAATAATGAAGGGGGTGGATACCACTGTTAATGTCCAAATCATGTGCAAGTTAAATAACCTTATACATGCATGGCTGTGCACTATATACGAATTATGCATGGCATGTACACATTATGTGTACCTGTCTTGTATTGTTGTACATCTCTTGTACAGCTGATGTATACATCTTGCATGTATTATTATGCAACGTTTATGTGTCTTTGTTGGCAACCGACATGTATGAAGCTAGGTAGCTACTAGGGGATTTTATCAGCCTATACAATCCTACATGTGCAAGCAGGGTTCATACACGTCATTTGCCTAGGGATATCGAAGTCTGTTGCAGTACCCAGACAGGACAGTCTTCGCCCTTACAGGGCTCATGCTGTCCTGTGTGGGCACTGCAACATCCACCTCATGTACAAGTACAATCACGTAGACCTGTTGTTAGCGTTATGTAGTTATGTTGTAGATGGTGTTCAGATTGTGTAGACATGCCGTGCGCTCTCACATTTAGATATTATACTGTTGTATGTAGGTTTTTACTCATGTAGCTATGGTATGCACGCCTCAGAAAATCATAGTTATCACGTAACTTGTACGCTCCCAAGAGCTCTGTTGCTAGGGTAACATGTATGCCAATATCAGTTTACGGATCCACCTTCTCTTCTTACAGATATTACGTTTGCTGATGGCGGAATTCCCTCCACACACTAAAAACTCGTTATTCTAGAGTTTTTGGTGCAAACGTTTTCACTGTTGTTTTGAGAGAGGTGTGGTTGTTGTCTGGTTGCCATGGAAGACCGCCCGACGACAATAAGGGTGTATCCGGGGGAGCTGAGGCCAGTTTACTACACCTCAGTGCTGGCCTCCCTAACTACCACCCTTGAGGTATATACAGTGCATGTATGTAACTGAGTCATGTTCAAAAATGTATATATCTACTATTATAGAATGCATATTGGCCGGTGAATGTGTTTAATATTTCGGCGTGGCAAATAATATAGAGAACCATGCAGTTCGTGGACTCGCTTTTCTTGCTGTTCTGCGTTTTTTTTTGGCGAGCGGGAGCGAGCCAACCTAGTCGTTCGTTCGGGCGGAATTTTCTGTATATATATATATTTATCGTACGTCGTTCGTCGTGTAAGTGCGCATGCGCGGCTTCGTTACATGCATCCATATGCATCCACACACGTGTGCTAATCTGACAACCGTGGCAACCATGGTGCAGTACGATGATGGTCATTTTGCCAAGCATCCACGATTTCGTTTCTTTGCTCTCAACACCGAGATGCGACACCGTGCCCTTCAGACTGGCCGAGTGTACGTCAGACAGCACCCAGGAGATGGGCAGCTGTCCCTGGACGAGCTGCGGGACATGGTGGGGAGACAGGGAGAGGCCTTCTCCAGTCGAGTACTCCACTACGCCTCCAGTCTGCGTGGCATCAAGCAGTACTGGCAACGTCAGAGGAGTCGTCTGCTTTCCATGGTGGACACACTGGGTCTGCCGACAGTCTTCTTCACTCACAGTGCAGCAGACCTCCAGTGGCCAGAGCTGGCTCAACTCATCTGCCCCGACAACCCTGACTCCAGGACTGCCAGAGCCAAGGCTGTCATCGAGAACCCAGCCCTCGCAGACTGGTTCTTCTACCACAGAGTCATGGAGTTCGTGAAGGTCTTCTATACTGGAGTCCTAGGAGCCACGGACTACTGGCTCCGGTTTGAGTGGCAGCACCGAGGCAGCCCTCATGTACATGGTCTGGCCTGGTTACCTGATACACTAGATGTGGAGAAGCTTGGTGATGGTGCCAGCGAAGCACTCCACACAGAGATCATCAGGCATGCTGACCAGCTTGTCTCCACCACCAACCCTGCTCTCCTCCCAGACGGCAGCAACATTGCTGATGCACCAGCTCCAAAGGTTGATCCCCACATCTGCAACAAGGCATATGGGGACATCCAGGACTTTGACCAGGATCTGGCTCATCTGGTGGCCACCTGCCAGAGACACACTCACTGCTCTGCCTCCTACTGCCTCCGCACCAAGCATGACAAGCAGCAGTGCCGGTTTGGCTACCCGAAGCCCCTGCAACCACACACAGCCATCATCACAGAGGACGAGCCAACTCTCCTCACAGCTCGGAACAATGGGTTCATCAACAGCTTCAACCCAGTTCCGCTGTCTGCATGGCAAGCTAACGTGGACATGCAGTACATCGTCTCTCGTCAGAGAGTCCTGCAGTACTGCACCAAGTATGTCACCAAGAGTGAACCAAGGTCTCAGTCTCTCAAGGAGATCTTCACCACTATCGTCCGTGGTCTCCAAGAAGGCAACAACTCTCTCAAGGCAGTCCAGAAGCTCCTCATCAACACTGTCGGAGAGAGAGACTACTCCGCCCAGGAGACCAGCCACCTACTACTGCAGCTACCGATGTTCAAGGCATCATGTGACTTCATCATCCTCAGTCTCGATGGGTCTCGTGCTGTTCAGGACCACCTGGACGAGGGGCAGCGTGCTACAGCACTCTCCATCGTTGACCACTACATGGGACGACCTGACTCCCCTCACTTCAACCCCATGACCCTCCTGGAGTTTGCCCGCCAGTACTCCATGCCCAAGACCCTCGGAGCTGAGCCAACTCGCAGGAGCAGACGTATTGTCGTCATCCCTCGACCGTACGTCTCACCAGATCCTGCTGGGGAGAAGTATGAACAGTACTGTCGCCACTCACTGATGCAACACAAGCCTTTTCGCCAGATGGACGATCTCCTCTCTGGGTTTGACAACTACATCGATGCCTATGCTGCATTCCTGCAGTCTGACCAGATCCCTCCCTGTCTCGAGGATGATATGTATCGTCTGCTCCAAATGACACTGAGGAAACAGAGGTTAAATATTCCTTATACTGTAGCACCTACTATGTCATTTTATATTCGTTATTCATTTTTTAGGAGCAACAGGAAGACCAAACCTCTATTCAACCATCGCGGGTTACAGAGGAGTGGATGCTGATCTGTCGCCAAAATCAAGACATGCAGCCCAGCATGAACACCCAGGAGGACATTGACTGGACCGAGGCTGCACAGTCATATCCCAACATCGATGAGGCCCCGTCCTTCATTGCTCAGCAGAGACAAGCAGCTGGACAGCATGTCTTCACAACCACAGCCAACCCAGCCAACCTACAGGGAAAGCAGCTGCAGGTGTACACAATCGTCCAGCACCACCACTCATCCACCATTGCCCAGCCTCTGCGGATGGTAGTCTCTGGCACAGCTGGCACAGGGAAGTCCTACCTAATCCACTGTCTCCGACTTCTCCTGCAGCATCAGGTCATGGTTGCAGCTCCAACTGGTGTGGCTGCCTTCAACATTGATGGCTGCACCCTCCACTCTCTCCTCAGTCTGCCCACCAGAGGAGAGTTCAAAGACCTGGAGGGTGAGAGACTCACCAAGCTCCAGCAGGCCTTCTCACAAGTCAAGTACCTGATCATCGATGAGATGTCGATGGTGGGGAGGAAGACCTTCGGCCAGGTGGACAGACGTCTTCGCCAAGCCTTCCCGCACGACTCCCAGGAGGTCTTTGGAGGATGCTCCTGTCTTCTCTTCGGAGACTTCGGCCAGCTTCCTCCAGTCATGGACCTTCCCCTCTACACCACTGACTCTCGCTCAGAGCTCTCTGACCAGGGGAGAGCTGCCTACCAGACATTCCAGCTGGCTGTGGTCCTGGACCAAGTCATGCGTCAGTCAGGCCAGGATCCAGAGCAAGTCAGGTTCCGAGACATCCTCCTGCGACTGAGAGATGCCAAGGTCACAGTGGCCGACTGGAACCACCTCATGACCCGCACTCCCATCAGAGTCCAGGATCTCTCTCCCTTCTCCACTGCCCTCCACCTCATCCCACTGTTGAGCTGTGGTCGAGTACAACGTGGCTCAGCTCCAGGCCAGTGGCCAGCCCATTGCCACCATCAAGGCAGTTCACACTGGACCCAATGCAGCCAAGGCCCCAGCTGATGATGCAGGAGGACTGGAGGCAGTCGTCTGCCTGGCCAAGTCAGCCCGTGTGATGCTCACCAGCAACCTCTGGGTTGATGTTGGCCTTGTCAATGGAGCCATGGGAACTGTCCAGGCCATTTGCTACAGGACTGGCGGACCACCTGACCTCCCCATCGCTGTCATGGTTCGCTTTGACAGCTACTCTGGCCCTACTTTCCTTGACGGCACAGTACCCATCACTCCTCTTCGCCGCTCCTGGTCCTCCTCGGGAGGTCATTGCTCACGTCTCCAGCTCCCCCTCAAGCTGGCGTGGGCAGTCACCATCCACAAGTCTCACGGTCTCACCCTGGACAAGGTGGACATCGATGTCGGCATTCTCCACAGTTCTCCACAGGCCTAACATTTGTTGCCTGTTCACGTGTGCGTCAACTTCAAGATCTCCTGTTCACCCCGCCATTTCCCTTCCAACGGCTCGCAAACCTCTCCAAGAGCTCACGTCTGGAGGAGAGGCAAGACGAGGACAGGAGGCTGCAGTCACTCTGCCACTGATTTTGTTTTTCAAAGTGACTCCATTCCCATGTGCAAGTCCATTCGTCATCATCACCAAGTGTTCTTCCCTGCACTCATCAAGCTACACACTGTATGTTCCACACTACTATTCATCCTTACACATATCTCCAATGCAGGTTTTTGGTCTATCTACTTATCCAAGTTCGTTCAGTTCCTATGCAGGACAGTGCATCCCACCTAAGCAAGTATGGCCTTTGCCCAGAACAGTGTGATAAGTCCAGCTGGTGAAGAAAGTCCAGAGTCTCAAAGGAGTCCATTGCCTGGAGCAAGCTAAAGGGAAGTCCAACTGGTGAAAAAGGCCAAATGCCCTGGGTGGTTTGTGAAGAAATGCTATATACCCAAGTCCATTGCCCAGAACAGGGTGAAGAAAGTCCAACTGGTGAAAAAGGCCAGTGCTCTGGGTGGTTGGTGAAGAATTTTCAGAAGTCCACCCCCAGAGCAGGGTGAAGAAAGTCCAGTTTTGTGGAAAAGGCCAGTGTTCTGGTGCTCTGGTGAAGAAGCATTGTTCTTCCACCCCCAGGGCAAGGTTAAAGAAGTCCAGTTCGGTGAAGACACTGTTTCTGGAGCTAATGCTGAAGAGCCCTCAACTCGAAAGAGGCAAGTCCAGCTGGTGAAGAGCATCTGTTCTGGGCAATAGTAAGGAACAGTCTTTGTATGAATGTCTATTATTCACACACTTCTTCTATAACATCCGTAATACATACACACCCTCACGCTTCACGCGGACCACTGCCCCTCCGACCTCCTCGTGGTGTGGTCTGGGACCTTCAGTACAGTTAGTGCTGATGCTAACAGGAGGGACTGCTGATGGCTTTATAATTCCAGTATTTTTTTGGTTTTCTCTTTTTCTGTCAATAATGTTAATGATATTATTATAGTTCTACGTGAATTTGTGCGCTCTTTGCTGCTACGTGTTCTTGTCATATATAGTGGATACCATCAACATTATTTTAACAATACTTCTTACTCTCTTGTACATCTGTCGTTCTTCACGAAAGGAAAGCTGTGCGCTGACGGCACGTTATGCAGCCCCAACATCGCGGGCAAATCCCAAGTTGGGTCGCTCCCGCTCGCCAACATTGTTTAACATTTCCACTAGTACTGTACATACATCCCCCCTCCCTCCATCTCTGTCTGTCCCTTTCCTCGTTATGCAGGTGATACGATTAGCTCTGGAGCGACTGCAGATTTTCGAAGACAAGACGCTCTATGAGCTACACGAGGGTTGTCCCGGTGACGAGGACAACTGGACCCTCCTCAAAGAGGGGGAAACCAAAATCACCACGCATGCGCAGTTACAAACTCCTCAAACTAGCTATTATACTATATGGTGTCTCTCTACTGTCATAAAAATACTGTCCCCGACTATAGACAAAAAGCCCTTCAAGGAGCAATCTCTATTATCCTCTGACCACTCCGCTTTGCCAAGACCTAAATGAAATTCAAACGGATTGCAGACAGGCGTGGCTGCACTACGACCTGCAACATACTAATGGAGTACCCGAGCATTTGATCATTTCAGGGTTTAAACGCTGCCATTCCACAGATTTACAAGTATAAAAAATATTATTCCCAAAATAGCATGGACTTCACTGGCCACCAGCTTGTAGACCTAGTGATAGACAAGCAGAGCAAGGATCTAAAGGAAGAAACACTATCACTCTGTAAAATACCTGGAGATTGAGGAAGATATTTCTCCTTCAGTGTTTTGATCAGTACATCTTTCCCCTTTACACGATCGAGGGCATTTATTACTTTCTCCCATGAAGCATTCGGGTCTTTTTTCAGCCAAATGTTCAATGCTTGGTGCATACGGTCGGTGGCCTGGTTAGTCTGCTCTCTATCTTCAATAGTTTGTTGTAGTCAATCTCCAGTTGTACTGCCAGAGACTTTAATTTCACTCCACGTCAGATCACCCAACTCATTAGACAAGTCAGCCAACTTCGGCTTGACATTAAAAAATACTGTGGTATCCACAGATCTGGGACCTTGTACAAGAGTGAACATAGATTATCACAAACAACGTAGGCGAATCTTACTAGAGGGAGTACTTGACGGCAGAGCAGGCTCTAAAAAGAAAAGACAAAGATCGTTTAGACCATCAGTAAGGGTAAACTGCCACTCACTAGTTAGACATGTCGTTGGGGAGGTCACAGTTAAAAAATTGCACTGCTTAGCTCCCTTGATGGGATCACTCTCTGAGCAGATACTTTGGAGCTTCCTCATTCTCGCACCAGACTTTCACTTGACATGTACACAGCTCCTTGCGAGCACTAAACCTATCAACATCCCGCTTGAAAACCTGTAAGTCATCTGCAAAGTAATGTAGGATTCTAAGGCATACGTAATACAATAGCACCTCAAGTGGGGTTAGTTCCTTCATATTCCATCCATTTCCACAGCTTTCTTGAATTTCAAGGCTTACTTCATCTTCTTGGAACTTGAAATTAGAAATAGGTCCTCGCTCATAATTGCCCTTTACTCTCTTTGAAATCTGATCTTCAACCCTCTTATAGAGAAAATGGGCAGTAAAAATCATATTATCTTAATTAAACTTACCTTAGCCAATGCACTGAGATTTTGAATAATGAAGAACTCAAAATTAAAATGGCAATAGAGCATCTTTGTATAGTAAATGTTAGCGAATATTCAATTTCATGGGGAAGCAAGGAGCGAAAATGTTTCTTCATAAAAGTAGAAAAACGAGAGAAGGAATGCAACTTTATCACTGCATAGCCTTTCACTGAGCTGAAATCACCCCCTGGAACATAATTGAAACTGTTGGAGTTCGTATTTGCTCGAACAATGCTCAAGTTACTAAGAGCACTTGCTGCAGCACAGTGCTCCATTTCCAGAGTGACCGGCTGACGAAAGATCCTCTATTGGGTCGTGGCAGAAGGAATAGACTGCACTAACAAGGACACCGTTCTCGGGTAACTGCAACTCTCCTGATAGTCCAACATTTACACTGAGCTTCAAATGACTACAACCTTCTGGTAGTGAGTCGGGTGGAATGTATAGTCTCAGACCATATCCCTCCCAGATAACATGCTGCTCCCCATTTGTTACTATCACTGTCTTCTCTGCTATCACATCAAAGGCTGTTGAACATTATTAACGACAATCACATGCCACACCAACACTTACTTGATTGAATATCTTCCACCACCTTCTTTGCTACGACATCTTCATTTGTAACCTCCACTTCTACTTCCACTGTCTCCCCTGGACACAGAGGCCATTGTTAATCTACTGTACATGTTACATCAGCACTAACTTGGTTGGCTTTCTGCCTTAGACACAGGGGTGAAATATTTGTCCTAAAATAAAGTGGTGAGAGAAGGGCAAAGAATAAGTGTAGCACCTAGACCCTCATCAATTGATAAAACTCTGTCTTGCAGCGCATACCATACATAAATAGCTACACAACGCATGACTGTGTGTAGTGGAAGACACTTGATGTAGTTCCATCAAACCACATTCCATGTAAGGATCAAGGGCAGGCAGCTCGCCCTCTGTCTGCTAAACCATAGCAAAGGGGAAAGGTCATGTTACATTATAAATGTATTCATGGGTGAGTATCATTACATTATGTGCCCTTTAGATCGCCAAGATTCAGGTTGTGTCCAAACCACAAGTTGTAGCAAGAACAATTAAGTGTCTACCAAGACCAGGGAGTTTATGCTCTCTTCCAGGTAGAGTAGCCACCAAGCCATGCCATGTAAATGTGTACAGATGACAAATCTTATGCCCGTTTACACCAGCGGCTAGTATCTGCTTTACATAAGCTCACATACAGCGTAAAAAACGTACCTACCGCAGGTATGTGGTTATGTGCCATAATGACAGCTGCATGCATAAGAAAACAACTAGCTACAGCTATATACTTTCAAGGTCTAGGTAAATGTGAGTAGAGTTTAGTGTACTGGCTAACACTTTTTTCCATAATGACTTTGCAATCTGCTCCTGTCCCAATGCTTTTGCAATCATGACAGGAGTTTCCCCATCCTGAATCAAGAAAATGTTAAAAGCTACTGCTTCAATACACAGAGAACATTTACTTACATTGTTTGCAATACTTGGGTTAGCCCCCATATTGAGTAGTCGTCTGACCAATTTGAGATTATTCTTTTTACATGCATACACGAGTGCAGTTGCCCCATACTATAAAGATAGATTAGATTCCCTGTTGCACACACACCTATATAGGAAACATACGCTGTCCTGAATGTCGAGCTGAGATGGACTATTTACATTGTCCAGCAGAGCACCCACAACTGTGTCGTGTTTGTGACGTTCAATAGCCAGCAGCAGAGCATTTGTGTGATTCTTAGAGGAAGAGCAGGTTAAGAGTCCTTTTAATTTATAATTGGGAATGTTGCTATATATTATATCCAAACCTTATCCTGAATGTGAGGTGCAGCTCCAGCCCTGATTATCCTCAGGACAATGTTATCATGCCGTTTAAAACTGCTGCCATCAGTGCTGACCACCCAGTCTATAGAATTGTTGTGAACCGCATCATTGTTTTTTACACTTTGCTGCACTTACATAATCCTGCAGATCTGGATTTGCTCCTCTCTCTAATAATATATCCACTGTGCCATAATGACCGTTGTTTGCTGCTTCCATTAGCGCATTCCAATTTTCCTACAGACCTCTTGGTAAAAGTTGATATGCACCATCATAATACACTCACATCATTTCCAATGTTTGGGTCTGCATTATTGTCAAGCAGGAGCTGAGCCATTTTAACATCCCCATTTTTACAGGCCTCCATTAGAGGAGTAAACTGAATCTGTAGAAGAGTAAATTCTATGTTCTTATATAGTTCTGTGGAAAAGGTTACCATTGGAGGAAAAGCGTTTGGATCTGCTCCCTCTGAAAGCAAAACTCTGACGTCATTCACTTTCCCACTGGAAACAGCTTCCATCAGTTGCTGTGGGGTACATTTTTAAAAAAACACAATTCTTAGACAGTCCAATATCTAACATACTGTACTGTCAGGCTTGTTTGCGGGTATGTCGGGAATGGATTCAGCAACAGATACCTACACATAATCATGAGATTAAGAAACACAGAGGAAAAGCAAACTGTATTCTGATACTTTTAACACTAGCATAGTACAAAAATATTAAAAGAGAGTAGGCAGATAAGGCAGTGAATTGGTCAATGAGTGTTGAAGTGTGAAATCCGTAATTATCACTAAGTACGGTAGTACTTAAGTATATTATAGGGATTGACATGGTACCTAGCATCATAGATGTATGGGGCTATGATAGGGAGTTTTGTTCATCATCTTCTTCTTCTTCTTCGACCAGCGTAACTCAAAAACCGAAAGAGATAAAGCCATGAAATTTTTTAGGAATGTACATATCGATAACCACATGGGACTCATCATACTTTTTTGTTTGTAAACAATGTTGTTTACTGTAAACAACAACAACATTGCCCCAGGCAATACACTATAATGGGCAATACGTTATAATGGGCATATTACATGTGTCAGTGTAACTCACAATTGGTAAGAGTTATGCGAGCGAAAGTTTGTATACACAATGTATTCAATAGCCAACATCAAAATCCCAACAATACATGTTTGTAAATCACAACAAATAGCCTCAGGCACTTTTCTTTAATTTAACTTCTTCACTTCTCAAACTTTCCAATGGTAGCACACATAGAGATGAAACTTGGTACGTATGCCTATTATATCATTTCCATGACGATTACATGTTTCCATGACGACCGCATATTGTTCGAAAAGGCCTCAGGCAATTTTCTTTAAATTACTTCTTCACTCCTCAAACTTGCTAATTGTAGCACGCATGGAGGTGAAACTTGGTGCGCATGTGTATTACATCGTTTCCATGACAACTACAACAACAAATAGCCTCAGGCACTTTTCTTTAAAATTACTTCTTCACTCCTCAAACTCGCTAACAGTATCACGCATGGAGATGAAACTTGGTGCGCATGTGTATTACATCGTTTCCTTGACGACCACAACAACAAATAGCCTCAGGCACTTTTCTTTAAAATTACTTCTTCACTCCTCAAACTTGCTAACTATAGCATGCATGGAGGTGAAACTTGGTGCGCATGTGTATTACATCGTTTCCATGACGACCACAACAACAACTAGCCTCAGGCACTTTTCTTTAAAATTACTTCTTCACTCCTCAAACTTGCTAACGGCAGCACACATGGATGGTATGCATTTCATTTCCATGACGACAATTTTTTCTCTATTATAAATTTTTATAGGGGCTTGCCCCCTTCCACAGAGATAATACGTAGTAGTATATAAAAATGAGTGGAGACAAGTAAATAAAAAATCCTGCAGATTAAAAAAAGAGTGCATATAGGGATCGTATAAAAAGAAAGGGAGACAAGATAGGGATTGTGTTTGTGGAAGCACAGAGATGCTAGCGAGGAGTTAGGACTCCCACAGGTCATTACAACAGTCCTATATCGTCCTATCGGTGCTTTACTACTTCCTCGTTAATATATCAGCCAACCTTGCATACTTGAATTTTGTTTTCTTGCGTTATACAATTTTTCCATGTTTCCATGTATAAACATGTATATCCAATGTTATGGTCAGCTGATTACACTTCCACCTAAATGCGCACTCCATGGAAATGTAGCATGACAAATCTATCAAAGGTAATTAGTAAGTACTTCATTACCTATAGCAATATTCTACAGACTCTCTAATCACTCCCACTCCCACCCTACGAAGAAGATTGAAAACTTTCCCTATCATAGCCCCATACATCTATGATGCTAGGTATTCCCACCGTACGACGATATAGGGCTGTTGTAATGACCTGTGGGAGTCCTAACTCCTCGCTAGCATCTCTGTGCTTCCACAAACAGAATCCCTATCTTGTCTCCCTTTCTTTTTATACGATCCCTATATGCACTCTTTTTTTAATCCGCAGGATTTTTTATTTACTTGTTGTTTTTAGTTTTAAACCCCACGCTAAACAATCCTGTGCATTCTTTCAAAGCTGAGCTTTTTCACATTTTTTCACTTTCCACATGCATGCGTGCATGCATCAATATCTCTGGCAGCAATGGGTGAATATCATCATGGCTACATACCTTATTCATTGTGCTTTTTGTCTTATCCTTTAGCCTGCTTTGAAAATAGAGTTTAAATGTACACGTTCTATTCATTAAAAAAAACTGTCACCTTATTTGTGGAGGTAATTCTGTCACCAGTGGAATATCTTTCATTGGACAAGAATTAATATGATACTCGAAGGCAGACAGCTCTCCTTGCCACGTGCATCCCCTATATTTATAATGACAGAACACTAGGAGTGAGTTTACTTCATGCTGATAATGTTTGTCCAGCATTGTACTCCACTGAATCATCTTGCACAATGGACATTTCCCTTTTTCCTTTTTAATTCTGGTGACAGCTTCCTGTGAGAGATGTTGACCACACATGGGAAGAGACCCAAGTTGGATCGCAAAACTATCAGACTTGCGAGTTTAACGAAAAGCTAGAATATGATCCACCTGGGTTTGCCAGTAGATACTGCAAGAGCCCCTACGAATGGATGGAGTACATGCCAGGAAATTGCATATCTGAGACCACTTACCAACTCTCCACCCTTGCAGAGGTTTGATTATGATGGTCAGATTTACTAGCAAACTAACCTACTACCTCATTGTAGAATGTTAGAACTTTACTTGTAATGACCTAGTTTTTTTCATTATTTTCAGCTAACGGTGACGGCAGACACAGCTTCAGGTTTGGTACAGAACATATCGACTGTCCTGAGCAGTGCTAACGAGGAGGACCAGACACCAGATAACCTTGTGCGTGTCACTGGGGTGCTGGAGGGCGTGGTCGGACTGATCAATAATGGAACCTTTGACATCGATGAAAATGTAAGATGGGACTAAACTAAATTAGTCAGGTATCAGAGCGTCGGTAGACGCTCTGCTACATAGGGATGACACGAGTGAAATCTCACGTGATCCACGTACAAAACTCAGCGACAATGACTCACCATGGCTTCAAAATCACTAGCAATAGTCTAGAGGCCAATACATAGCTATACATATGCCCCAAGACTTCCTACGTGCCCTCAGTTCCCCACGAGAGAATTCGCACTCACGGGATTTCGCGATTTTCGTGTCATCATAATCATCATAATTCTTCTTCTTCTTCTTATTCTTCTTCTTCAGACCCGCTAGCTCCTTACCGGAAGCAGTTGAAGCGTTGATTTTTTCACACAACGTCTCCAAATTTGCCGGAGGTGTGCACGCATATCAAGCGATCGCTTGTTTCTTGCCGAGGAGGGCGTTTCCCCAATGCTGTGCGCGCGCATTACTATAGTCTCGCTCGTGCGTGAACCAGGTCTACGAGACTAAGCCAGGATGCCTGCAGAGGAACTCTTATCCTCCAGTGCCTTCTGTGGGTCAGTATACACATTTTTAACTGGCTAGCTTACGTTTTGCTGTTGATTTGTACGAGGAGCAACTTGGCAGTGTGCGCCGTGTTACGCAGGCCTTGCCCAGCGCCATCATTGTTTGTCCCCCCAGGTTATAGCTATCATTGTAGTCTGATTACTGAAGCCTGCCTACGAAACCACCCCACCATATGTGCCACAACCTAATTGCATCGTTGTTGGAGACACTACGCATACACCCTGCTTCATGTACATTAGCTTCTGCTTTCAACAGTTATCCCCATGAACATCAGAGTGACTGAAAATGCAGAGCATGAAAAATAGTGGAAACAAGTGGAAAAATCATTTCTTCAAAATGAAGGGGTGATATAGGGATGGCTTGAAGCACCAAAAAGGAAGAAACAAGGGGTCATTACACAGCAAAGATGCACAAAGCTACATGACACCATCCCTATATCTTTGTCTCATATTAAACTTGCTAAAACAGGGATGGTGTCATGTAGCTTTGTGCATCTTTGCTGTGTAATGACCCCTTGTTTCTTCCTTTTTGGTGCTTCAAGCCATCCCTATATCCCTATTGATTTTGAATAAATAAGTTTTTTCAACTTGTTTCCACTCTTTTTTTTGTTACAGTCATTGTAATGTTCATGGATATGTTGTAGATAGGCTACCATAGACAAACTCTAACTGTTGAAAGCAGTAGCTAATGGGCTGCTAGTGCCTGAAGCAAGGGCTAGATACCGAATGCATTGTCTTCAAAAAGGATGTAATTAGGTTATTGCACATGGTTGTGGTTTCATGGGCAGGCTTTGGTAATCAGGCTACAACCTGGGGGGACAAACAACGAAGGGCGATTTGAGCGCCCCGCGGCAAGGCTCGCGTAACACCGCGCAGACTCTGCCAAGTTGCTCCTCGTGCAAATCAACAGCAAGCTAGCCAGTTGGAAATGTGCACACTTACTTACAGAAGGTACTGGAGGCTGAGAGTTCCTCTGCAGGTCTGCCAACTCGCCTGGTAATACGCGCACACAGCGCATTGGACAACGTCCCTGCCTAGCGCATGCGCGCGGCTCACTGATGCTGAGTTACCAGCAAATGGCGTTGTTCAGTGTCGACCATGGAAGAGCTCCATGATCTACCGTAGTGACTTGCGGCAAGAAAGAAACGATCGCTTGATGTCCGTGCACACCTCCGGCGAAATTGGAGACGTTCAGTGAAAAAATCAGCGCTTCAACTTGTTCCAGCAAGGAGAAAGTGGGTCTGAAGAAGAAGAAGAAGAAGAAGAATGAAAATCGTGAAATCGCGTATGAGCGAATTCTCGCGTGGACGACTGTAGGTGCGTATGAGGTCTTTGGGAACATGTATGGGTAGATATGGGGGACAAACAATGAAGGCGCTGGGCAAGGCCCGCGTAACACGGCGCACACTGCCAAGTTGCTCCTCGTACAAATCAACAGCAAAACGCAAGCTAGCCACTTACAAATGTGCACACTGACTTACAGAAGGCACCGAAGGATGAGAGTAGTTTTCTCTGAAGGCATCCAGTCCTGGCTTAGGCTCGTTCGTGGACCAGGTTTACGAGACAAAATGCGCGCGCACCGCATTGGAAACGCCCTCCTCGGCGCATGCGGCTCATTGATGCTGAGTTAGCAGCAAATGGCGTTGTTCAGTGACTACCGAGGAAGAGCTCAACGATCTACCGTAGTGACTTGCGGCAAGAAACAAACGATCGCTTGATATGCGTGCACACCTGCGGCAAATTCGGAGACGTTCTGTGAAAAAATCAACGCTTTAAGTGCTTCCGGTAAGGAGCTAGTGGGTGTGAAGAAGAAGAAGAAGAAATGATGACACGAAAATCGTGAAATCGCGTATGACCGAATTCTCGCGTGGACGACTGAAGGTGCGTATGAGGTCTTGGGGGACATAATATATAGGTAGATATGGGCCCGTAGACTATTGCTAGTATGTTTTGAAGGCCTAGGGAGTGATTGTCACCGAGTTTTTAGTCGTTTTGTACGCGGATCAGTGAGATTTCCCCCGTGTCGTCCCTATAATATAGAAAGAGTCTACCGACTCTCTGATACCGACTCTCTAATAGTGTCTCTCTACTGTCATCAAAATACTGTCCCAGACTATAGACAAAAAGCACTTCAAGGAGCAATCCCTATTGTCCTCCGATCACTCCGCTTTGTCAAGACCTAAATGAAATTCAAACGGATTGCAGACAGGCGTGGCTGCACTACGACCTGCAACATACTAATGGAGTACCCGAGCACTTGATCATTTCAGGGTTCAAACGCTGCCATTCCACAGATTTACAAGTATAAAAAATATTATTCCCAAAATAGCATGGACTTCACTGGCCACCAGCTTGTAGACCTAGTGATAGACAAGCAGAGCAAGGATCTAAAAGAAGATACATGATCACTCTGTAATTACCTGGAGATTGAGGAAGATATTTCTCCTTCAGTGTTTTGATCAGTACATCTTTCCCCTTTACACGATCGAGGGCATTTATTACTTTCTCCCATGAAGCATTCGGGTCTTTTTTCAGCCAAATGTTCAATGCTTGGTGCATACGGTCGGTGGCTTGGTTAGTCTGCTCCTCTATCTTCAATAGTTTGTTGTAGTCAATCTCCAGTTGTACTGCCAGAGACTTTATTTCACTCCACGTCAGATCCCCCAACTCCTTGGACAAGTCAGCCATGAACTTCGGCTTGACATTAAACAATGCTGTGGTATCCACAGATCTGGGACCTTGTACAAGAGTGTAATAGAGTGAGCATAGATTTCTACTGTATCGCAAACAATGTAAGCGAATCTTACTAGAGGGACTTACTTGAAGGCAGAGCAGGCTCTAAACGGAAAAGGAGAAGATCATTTAGACCATCGGTAAGGGTAAACTGCCACTCACTAGTTAGACATGTCGTCGGGGAGGTCACAGTTAAGAAATTGCACTGCTTAGCTCCCTTGATTATCACTTTCTGAAACAGTTCCTTCGGAACTTCCTCATTCTCGCACCAGACTTTCACTTGACATGTACACAGCTCCATGCGATCACTATACTTATCAACATCCCGCTTGAAAACCTGTAAGTCATCTGCAAAATAATGTACGATTCTAAGGCATAATACAACAGCACCTCAAGTGGGGTTAGTTCCATCATATTCCATCCATTTACGCAGCTCTCTTGAATTTCAAGGCTGACTTTATCTTCTTGGAAGTGGAAATTAGAAATAGGCCCTCGCTCATAATTACCCTTTACTCTCTTTGAAATCTGATATTCTACCCACTTATAGAGGAAAAATAGGCAGTAAAAATCATAATATTATTATCTCAATTAAACTTACCGTAGCCAATACACTGAGGTTTTTAATAATGAAGAACTCAAAATCAAAACGGCAATAGAACATCTTTGTATAGTAAATGTTAGCAGAATATTCAATTTCATTAGAGAAATGGGGAAGCAAGGATTGAAAAATGTTCCTCATAAAAGTAGTAAAACGAGAGAAGGAATGCAACTTTATCACTGCATAGCCTTTCACTGAGCTGAAATCACCCCCTGGAACATAATTGAAACTGTTGGAGTTCGTATTCGCTCGAACAACACTCAAGTTATCAAGAGCACTTGCTGCAGCACAGTGCTCCATTTCCAGAGTGACCGGTTGACGTAGATCCTCTATATGGTCGTGGCTGAAGGAATAAACTGCACTAACAAGGACACCGTTCTCGGGTAAATGGAACTCTCCTGATAGTCCAACATTTACACTGAGCTTCAAATGACTACAACCTTCTGGTAGTGAGTCGGGTGGAATGTATAGTCTCAGACCATATCCCTCCCAGATAACATGCTGCTCCCCATTTGTTACTATCACTGTCTTCTCTGCTATCACATCAAAGGCTGTTGAACATTATTAACGACAATCACATGCCACACCAACACTTACTTGATTGAATATCTTCCACCACCTTCTTTGCTACGACATCTTCGTTTGTAACCTCCACTTCTACTTCCACTGTCTCCCCTGGACACAGAGGCCATTGTTAATCTACTGTACATGTTCACATCAGCACTACTTGGTTGGCTTTCTTCCTTAGACACAGGGGTGAATATTTGTCCTAAATAAAGTGGTGAGAGAAGGGCAAAGACTAAGTGTAGCACCTAGACCCTCATCAATTGATAAAACTCTGTCTTGCAAGCGCATACCATACATAAATAGCTACACAACGCATGACTGTGTGTAGTGGAAGACACTTGATGTAGTTCCATCAAACCACATTCCATGTAAGGATCAAGGGCAGGCAGCTCGCCCTCTGTCTGCTAAACCATAGCAAAGGGGAAAGGTCATGTTACATTATAAATGTATTCATGGGTGAGTATCATTACATTATGTGCCCTTTAGATCGCCAAGATTCAGGTTGTGTCCAAACCACAAGTTGTAGCAAGAACAATTAAGTGTCTACCAAGACCAGGGAGTTTATGCTCTCTTCCAGGTAGAGTAGCCACCAAGCCATGCCATGTAAATGTGTACAGATGACAAATCTTATGCCCGTTTACACCAGCGGCTAGTATCTGCTTTACATAAGCTCACATACAGCGTAAAAAACGTACCTACCGCAGGTATGTGGTTATGTGCCATAATGACAGCTGCATGCATAAGAAAACAACTAGCTACAGCTATATACTTTCAAGGTCTAGGTAAATGTGAGTAGAGTTTAGATACTGGCTAACACTTTTTTCCATAATGACTTGTGCAATCTGCTCCTGTCCCAATGCTTTTGCAATCATGACAGGAGTTTCCCCATCCTGAATCAAGAAAATGTTAAAAGCTACTGCTTCAATACAGAGAGAACATTTACTTACATTGTTTGCAATACTTGGGTTAGCCCCCATACTGAGTAGTCGTCCGACCAATTTGAGATTATTCTTCTTACATGCATACATGAGTGCAGTTGCCCCATACTATAAAGATAGATTAGCAATTCCTTGTTGCACACACACCTATAGGAAACATACGCTGTCCTGAATGTCGAGCTGAGATGGACTATTTACATTGTCCAGCAGAGCACCCACAACTGTGTCGTGTTTGTGACGTTCAATAGCCAGCAGCAGAGCATTTGTGTGATTCTTAGAGGAAGAGCAGGTTAAGAGTCCTTTTAATTTATAATTGGGAATGTTGCTACACATTATATCCAAACCTTATCCTGAATGTGAGGTGCAGCTCCAGCCCTGATTATCCTCAGAGCAATGTCATCATGCCGTTTATAAACTGCTGCCATCAGTGCTGACCACCCAGTCTATAGAATTGTTGTGAACCCCATCATTGTTTTTTACACTTTGCTGCACTTACATCATCCTGCAGATCTGGATTTGCTCCTCTCTCTAATAATATATCCACTGTGCCATAATGACCGTTGTTTGCTGCTTCCATTAGCGCATTCCAATTTTCCTACAGACCTCTTGGTAAAAGTTTGATATGCACCATCATAATACACTCACATCATTTCCAATGTTTGGGTCTGCATTATTGTCAAGCAGGAGCTGAGCCATTTTAACATCCCCAGTTTTACAGGCCTCCATTAGAGGAGTAAACTGAATCTGTAGAAGAGTAAATTCTATGTTCTGATATAGTTCTGTGGAAAAGGTTACCATTGGAGGAAAAGCGTTTGGATCTGCTCCCTCTGAAAGCAAAACTCTGACGTCATTCACTTTCCCACTGGAAACAGCTTCCATCAGTTGCTGTGGGGTACATTTATTTAAAAAATATATATTTCTTAGACAGTCCAATATCTAACATACTGTACTGTCAGGCTTGTTTGCGGGTATGTCGGGAATGGATTCAGCAACAGATACCTACACATAATCATGAGATTAAGAAACACAGAGGAAAAGCAAACCGTATTCTGATACTTTTAACACTAGCATAGTACAAAAATATTAAAAGAGAGTAGGCAGATAAGGCAGTGAATTGGTCAATGAGTGTTGTAGTGTGAAATCAGTAATTATTGTTTTTAGTTTTAAACCCCACGCTAAACAATCCTGTGCATTCTTTCAAAGCTGAGCTTTTTCACATTTTTTCACTTTCCACATGCATGCATGCATCAATATCTCTGGCAGCAGTGGGTGAATATCATCATGGTTACATACCTTATTCATTGTGCTTTTTGTCTTATCCTTTAGCCTGCTTTGAAAAAAGAGTTTAAATGTACACTTTCTATTCATTAATAAAAACTGTCACCTTATTTGTGGAGGTAATTCTGTCATCAGTGGAGTATCTTTCATTGGACAAGAATTAATATGATACTCGAAGGCAGACAGCTCTCCTTGCCACGTACATCCCCTATATTTATAATGACAGAACACTAGGAGTGAGTTTACTTCATGCTGATAATGTTTGTCCAGCATTGTACTCCACTGAATCATCTTGCACAATGGACATTTCCCTTTTTCCTTTTTAATTCTGGCGACAGCTTCCTGTGAGAGATGTTGACCACAGCAGGATGTTAGGTAGGGCTCTAGGAGTAGACCCTTTGTACATGGACAGAAGTAACCAGACGGTTGCTCAACGAACGGATAATCCGTTCGTGACTTGTACTGGCTGATAAGTGATGTAGTTCTAAAAATAATACAAATTGCAGTGAAGTTAGGCCATGAAAGCTCAGTCTTCATCATACCCTAGAACAGTTACTCCAGCCGCTTCAAATGATTCGGTACTACCCGTACCAGTGACAGCAACCATCTGTTAGTAGAACAGTAATCAGGCACTGTCAATGCCAACACGCTCAATGCTCACCTCCTGAGTTGTACGTAAACGGTAGACACAACCTCCAGCAATCTCCAGTTTAGTAATGGAATACTTCGTAAGAATCTTTCTAGGAACAGACTCCTGTAACAATTTTTCAACTACAGCTTCAGGAATGAACCAGGTGACTGCAACGGAACCAACTTCAGCTTTAGCAAGTGTCATTGTGAAATTTTGTAAGCCGTGATGGTAGGAGTACTCTGTTCTAAACTGCTCCAAATTATCAAGCATCAGGCTATCTGACTTGTGAAATGTAGAAATTACAGTTCGAAAGTGTGGTGGAGGTTCGATTGTTAGCTTTGGTTGAGCCTGACAGAACAAGATTGCTGGTGTTTTCTCACAAAAGACCTTTAAATCCGACTTGTATGCTTCCATTTCAGATTTAACCCCTTCCAAGTCAAACTCAGTTACAAAATAGTCCAATAATTGATGTGAGAAATAATTCATGTTTAAAATAAGGGCCCCAAAGATTTCAGAATGATCAACTGCCTGGGAGATAGCCCTGATGTGGCTTTCAGTGAAATATGTGTAGCCCTCTATGTTATCATCCACTTTCAGTGATTTCAGAGTAGTAACAAAATGTTCGATAGGAACATTCCTTACTTTCAGACATTCTAGACATTCTTTCTTCAGTTCACTAAACTTCTTCTGCAGTACTTTTACCTCTTTTTGAATGAATTCCAGCTCTTCTAAATGGAAATTGTAATAATTTATGGAGCTGAATAATAGTACTCTATATTTACCATAAACCGTACGGTTGCCTATCTGAGGCTGACTTTTGCTAGAAGATGAAGGTGTGGATTCTTCTATCTTAACAGATTCTTGGATTGAGAAAAGAGAAACATAAAAATTAAATTTTAAGCGAAATTTACTTACCAGCTGCCTTCGAGGAGTGGCAGGTTTTGTTATGATACAACAGTTCTGACAGTGGTCCTTGCCAGAAACACTCAATGGCCTGGCAAAACACACGGAGTTCCTTTACTTCACGTTGGAAATGAATATTTAACATCGTTGTCCACTTAGCGCTTCTGCAATTTGGACATTCCTTTCCCGCTTTTTTAATCTTTTTCACAGCTTCTTGTGAAAAATGTTTACCACAACATGATGTGAGGCAAGGCTCCATTAGTAGATATTGTGTCACTGGACAGAAATAGTCATCAGATGGGTCTTCAACAAACAGGAAATCATCTTCTGGTGATTGGCTGAAAACAAGCATTAATTTCTCACATTTGTAGCAGTATGTGGACATACCTTGATGCCAAATATGATGACTCAGGACCAATGAGGTGAGATGAATCACCAGAACCTTTCTGTTAGATAAAGAAAGATTAAAGTTTCGTGAAAAATTTTTAGACAAACCTTGCGATAGACACAGTCTCCAGCAATGCTAAGTTTTGAGCAAAAATTCTCTTCAAAGACAGCACGGCGTACATTCCCTTTTAAAATGTTTACAACAGACGCAGGTATAAGCCAAGTGCAGTTGAAGCAATTGTAACCAGGATCAACTCTAGCAAGAACCATGGACCAACATCTGAGGTTGTAGTGAGTGGTGTATTTTTGCCGAAACTGCTCTACAACTTCTAAATTCATGACAGAGCCAGGCGACCATTGTAATTCTGCAACCATTTCCCTGAAATCAGGCATCGGCTTTATTCGTTTTCCCTTTTGTGCTTCACAGAACTGATATAGTGGGACTTTCCCTCTGAATTGCTGAAGATTCGATTTGTAGTCCTCAATCAATACTTTGACATCTTCTAGATCGAACTCTGTCACCAAGTACTCCAGTAAATGAAAAGAGAGGTAGTCCATGTTGAAATCCAATTGTCCAATGAGAGCAGATTGATTATGAGCTTCTTCTAAGACGTTTAAGTGGCTCTCTGTGTACACTTTGTGGTCACTGTCATCGTCTGCCGACAGTGACTTCAAAACTTTAATGACTTCTTCCACTGAGATATTTTTATTTTCAAGGCTTTCTTGAAATCTCTTCTTAATTCCTTTAAAATGGCTTTTAAACTTTCTTATTTTAGCCTGAACATATCTAGCAGTTACCTGACCTATAATTTGAAAGAGGTTTGGCAAGATGTAAGCCCACAATGGATTCAACATTATACCCCATAGTTATTGGGTATAGAGACAACTGTTTATGGGACCCACAGAGAAGTGTTTATAGTTATGTGGGAAATTCATTTCCATGCCTTACCATTTGGGTTATGGGTGACTTCATCAGGAGAGGCATCCATGGCTGAAAACCCTGCTTCTTCACGATCACTGACACTCTCTCTGGCTTGCATAAATTGACCTTTAACCACGGAGAAGTTTGCACCATAAAAAGGTCCTAGACAGAGCTACTAATTAGCATTACCAGAACAAGACTCTTCATGCTGTTTGGCTGCTTGCTGCGCATAATTCTGTCGCGTAGTAGGAGAATTGCTAGACTGTGGATGTCTTTTTGCTTTTTTGAACCATGGTGCTCTTTTTCGTCGTCTTTTTCTAGCTAAATGGTATATGCAATATTTTCAAGCTTCATCCACTACAGAGACAGAGCTGTACCTGATCTATTGCTGAAATATACTGAACCAGAGCCTAATGGCTGAGGAGTTCTAGGTCTCAAATCCTCTGCAACAGCAGCCTCTTTTGTGTGAGGAACTACAGATATCTCTTCAGAGCTAGTAGAAACTGAGGTAATGAAAAGCACTAAAGTGTAAACCCTCGGCGAACTGCGCATGCGCGGTACACTTATGCCTTTAGTAGCTCGCGGAGAGTCTGGCACGGGCTAGCTACAGTAGTAGATATATAGCATGCGGGAGTCGATACATGCCCTTCGTTGTGACCGCTTCTTGTGCCTTCAAAATACTCGGAGCGAGCGGACGCGGTCGAGATAAGCCTGTGCTAATAAGTATATTGGCTTGTTGACTGCCTTGTTGACTTGCTTATCACGCCATAACTTTTGAACGCAGTAGTTATACGAAAATCGCCTTTTCAAAAATTAAGCCAGTGTAGCGATGAACCTGTTGGTATCGTTGTTTTGTTGTCCCGTTACGCGTAGTCGCAGAAAACGTGGTAACAGGCAGACGGACAGACGGAGGGGCGGACAGACAGACAGACACACCTACAAACCAAGAGGGTTAAGCCTTGTATATAGTAGCTGTAGATATGGCAAAAAAATAATGTGTAGCTACTTATATGACAGGAGTGATTCCTAAGGATGTAGTAGGGGGATACCACAATACAATCAGTGAGTTTGTCATAAAGTCAACGGTGCATTGTGGCTAGGTGAAAAAATTGCAGCACTTGTTTATGTATGATGCATGAGCAGGTAAGTTTCAGGTAATTGATAGGGCTCTTATATAATATGTGTGGGGGATGTCACTTCAAGTAAAAAAGAAAAAACGAAGAAACTTACACAAACACAGACAGCTGATGGTAATGTGGTTGGAATGCTAAGCTATAGGGTTCACAGAGTTTGGAATTTGGTAAGCGGATCGTGAGGTTTCACCTGTGCAATCCAGAGCCACATAAAGTTTCTATGACGCTCTGATAGCTACACCAAGAAAGTTTGCAGCACACAACTATTTGAAACAAAAGGTGTTTGGCACATTAATTTTGAATGATTACATAATCATGATTGCCAAGGCAACTCTTGCTGTGTGAAATATAGTAGTCTAAAATTTGTTTCTTAATGATAATTATCACTATGATGTCATAATTCAAAAATGTGCTGATGCATAACATTCTCCACTGGGGCAAGGACTGTGAATAAAAGTGTTGTGCCAACTCTGAACTTCCTGGGTAATTCATTGCTCTGGAATTTTTGGACTATTCATTAACTTGTTTACAAGTTATGATCCGATCTTTCCTAGTTCCTACAAGTGGAAAAATCATTTCTTCAAAATGAAGGGGGATATAGGGATGGCTGGAACCACCACAAACGAAGAAACAAGGGTCGTTTCACAGCAAAGATACACAAAGCTACATGACACCATCCCTATATCTTTGTTTGATGTTATTTGCTTATGAATCAATAGAACAAAGATATAGGGATGGTGTCATGTAGCTTTGTGCATATTTGGTGTGTAATGACCCCTTTTCTCTTCCTTTTTGGTGCTTTCAGCCATCCCTATATCCCCCTTCATTTGGATAAATGGGATTTTTTCACTTGTAGGAACTAGAAAAGTTCGGATCATAACTTGTAAACAAGGCAAGTTGTAAGCCCACAATGGATTCCAACATTATGCCCCATGGTTGTTGGGTATAGAGACAACTGTTTATGGGACCCAAAGAGAAGTGTTGGAAACTTATTTCCATGCCTTACCATTTGGGGTATGGGTGACTTCATCAGGAGAGGTATCCATGGTTGAAAACCCTGCTTCTTCACGATCACTGACACTCTCTCTGGCTTGCTTAAATTGACCTTTAACCAGGAAAAGTTTGTACATAAAAGGGGCCCAGACAGAGCTACTAATTAGCATTACGAGAACAAGACTCTTGATGCTTTTTGGCTGCCAGCTGCACAAAATTAATGTGTAGCTACTAATGACAAGAGTGATTCCTAAGGATGTAGTAGGGGGATACCACAATACAATCAGTGAGTTTGTCATAAAGTCAACGGTGCATTATGGCTAAGTGAAATGCATGCGCATAAATTTCAGCACTTGCTCATATTAATAATGCATGAGAAGGTAAGTTTCAGGTAATTGATATATAGGGCTCTTATAGAATATGTGTGGGGAATGTCACCTCAAAAAGAAGAAACTTACACAAACACAGACAGCTGATGGTAATGTGTTTGGAATGCTAAGCTAGGCGTTCACAGAGTTTGGAATTTTGTAAGCGGATCGTGAGATTTCACCTGTGCAATTCATAGCCACATAAAGTTTCTACTGATGCTCTACACCAAGAACGTTTGCAGCACACAACTATTTGAAACAAAAGGTGTTTGGCACATTAATTTTCAACGATTACATAATCATGACTGCCAAGGCAACTCTTGCTATCTGAAATATAGCTAGTAGTCTAATATTTGTTTCATAATGATAATTATCATTATTATGTCATAGTTCAAAAATGTGCTGATGCGTACCATTCTCCACTGCAGGGGAAGGGCTGTGAATAAAAGTGTTTCTCAATAGCTCAAGCCAATTCCTTAAAAGGTCAATTTGTCTCGGTACTTTAATGAAGGTGGCCCAGGTAACTGGCTTTTTTCCACCACCCTTGAGCCAACTAGCTATAATGCTTTCAGTGATAATTGGTGGTTGCTGAGAGTGGGCAGCTACATCTTTGAGTAGAATTGGGCCTACAGTGGGACCTCCCAATAATGGGACAGCACAAATATAGTTTTCAAAACTGAAGAAGTCCTCTAAACTACTCTGCTTTCTGTTGACAGTGCTTAACAAAGAAACACATCGATTAAGGTTAGGTACATATATATATAGCTAGATATAGGCTCTTAGGCTTTTGCTAGCGTATTTTGAAGGCATTCTCGCCAGTTATGTACGCGGATCACGCGTGATTTGACCCGTGCCATCCCTATAGCGTCTACCGACACTCTAATGGTTGACCTAGTATGGTGTAAAAAGTATAGCGTGCATGCGCGATTGCGGAGCGAGCCCCCTATAGTGGTTATTTTGACGCACCGTCTATGCTCATGCGCGGGTATTACGCGCTTCAACTAATTCAGTTGGGAGTCGAGGGTTCAGTTCACGTCCAGCAACGATACTGCTTCGGTTCAAAGAGGTAAACAGACAGAACGCCCGGCCGTCGAAAGTCCTCACGACAGAGAGGCTCGTCTTTTTCAGCGACGATTAAGATACGGAGAGCGGGCAAGGCAACGATACTGCTTCTCTTCAAAGAGATAGACAGACAGAACGCCCGGCCGTCGAAAGTCCTCACGATAGAGAGGCTCGTCTTTTTCAGCGACGATTAAGAGATGGAGAGCGGGCAACGCAACGTCGGGCTACACATTACCGTTCCGTTGCTGGTAGTTTCACGGCAACATAATATGACGCAACACCATAACAACTTCTGTTACTTGCTAAAACATTCTCCCTGTAGGTATATACGTAGGTTCGCTGTAGGTACGAGGTTCGCTAAAGGGAGGTTTGTATTATACATAATATATAATGGTAAATGGTATATAGAAAATGCTCATTATAGAGAGGTTTTCGCTGTTAGGGGAGTTAATTATCGGGGGTCCCACTGTATAGCATTATATAGTTCGCACTAATTTTTTGACTAATTCTAAGTGCTTCTCTAGATTTGGTCTTCATGGCTGCAAACAATGGCAATGTTGGCCTACCAGAAAGTTTGAGAGGTACAGAAGGCCCCTCATAAGTAAACAGCAGAGGCATCTTTTTATCAGTAGCTTACGCGTATCTAATCGTTGTCTATTTGCCGCTTGCAAATCCTCTTGATTTACACGAACAGAATTAAAAAAGGTTATACCTGTAGCCATGTCCAGCAGTGATGACGGCTACGGCTCGATGCAGGAACTACAAAATGTGGGCGTGGTACCCAATTATAAGCGTACCACCGCTCTGCGTATATAGCGAGCTTGCGCATGCCCCCAAACAATTTTTTTTGCTCTCGGTAACCACACCCAAACATTCATTTCACCTGGAAGCGATAGACCACCCAGTTATTAACCCGTCGTACCTCGCGCGCAGCGTCAGAGAGGTGACGGTACTCTTGTCCGTCATTTGGTCTGTCTGTCTGTCTGTTACCACACACGTTCTCTGCAACACCGCTACAAGACAACGAAAGAGCGATACCAAAATGGTTCAGCGCTAGATTACTATAGCTACCGGCCTTGATTTTAATTTGGCACCATTGAGCGGCCAGGTTTTATATGGCAGAAGCTGTTGACTATAGTCGATAATATATACCAGTCTCTGTTGAGTTGTATGGGTGCATTCTAGGGCTGGGGTAATATGTTTCTCACAAAACATTGTGTCATCCAGTGAAAGTTTACACGTCATTCCTCTGGTATGTGGTGTTGTTATGTGATGCACCGGTGGTATTTGCACTCATTAACGCGACGGGTGCGCAATGTGGTTATAGCTGCATCTCATGGGGTGTGGGCAACATTCTTCTTCTTTCATCGCATAAACCCATGGCGCCACATTAAGTAGTCCACACTAGTGGTACTCACTGAGAGTGTTGAGCGCCGTAGTGGGTGCAATAATGCGAATCGCTCGCTCTGTGTACGCTTGGAGGCTCCGCAAGTCACATGAATGGTATATATCGACTCGCCACGTGCTATCTACTGCTGTATGCTAGCCCGTGTCAGACTCCTCTTTCTCCGCGAGCTATCTTAAGCGTGAGACCGCGAGTGAACGCATGTCAATTACTAGCCCAGCCCATCAATTAGCGTTTCGCGCATGCGCAGTTCGCCGAGGTTTGCACTTTAATTTGCATAGATCGTTCCGCGTTAATACATCAGCTTTTCATATAATACACCCTATATAATAAAGAACAAATTGTTTTTTCAAAATTGTTTTTCTAGTAAATCATGGTACACTTCACGGTTGAGGCTGAATGTGG
>CASHTH010000175.1:0-17106 GCA_030341885.1 Geodia barretti
GAGAAGAGTCCGACAGAGTCACACGTCGAAAAAAAGTGTGCTTACGATGTATGTGTAAGTTTGGGCATGTGCAATGTGAGTCACAAACATTATATGAACGAAGAAGGACAAAGTGGGAGAAAAAAATAAAATAAAACTCGAAGAAGAAAAAGAAGTAGCAGAAGAAAGAAGTAGAAGAAGAAGTAGGAAGAAGAAGAAGAAGAAGAGAAGAAGAAGAAAGAAAAGAAAGAAGAAGAAGAAGAAAGAAGAAAAAGAAGAAGAAGAAAGGGTTAGCAGGGAGAGACAGGACAAGCCTCATTTGTCAGATGCAGCTAAAAACAATCCTATTCCCCACAATACCCTAGACACAACATGGGGTGATAGCATTTCCATTAGCAAATTCCCAGTGACATGGAAAGAGGATAAGAGAAGATATTTCTCTATCAACAGCTACTGCACAGTCTGTGCCTCTTGTGTTGGGTGGTGTAACATTATGCACCGCAGACCACCACTGAACTGTGGAACTGATCTACTTTCTGGATCCACATAATGCAAACCGCAGTAACCCAGCCTAGCCTTACGTTTCTCTTCCCATTCTCGGCCTCTCTCTAACCTTACTCTCATCACACTGTACGTGTAAATATGTACAAAATTACATCGTGCATGGTGCCTGTCAGATTACGTAGATCATCGCACCATTCAGATGTGTCTAGGTATCTCCTATATCGAAACTTTTAGTCGCTACTCAATGGATGCCCTGGTACAACTGCTGCAGCAGTGACTTTTTGGGGTAGATAAACTGGTTAGGCGATCACTCACGCAATAAATCTCTCTAACCAGATTATATTCGTCAGTGTTAAATTTCGTACAATGCGGATATCTTTGTCATAGCAGGCTGCCCAACTCTGTCCTAATATTGTCTCATCGCTCACGGAAGGCTTGCATGTATGATCGACATATTGCCGCAAAAAAATCACGCTGCTCGTGTTCCCTTGCTAAAAACATTTGTGTTGTATACCTTAAGTGTAAGTGAATACTGTAAAACCTGAATATATTGAGCGGCCATAATTATATTTAGGTTTCGTTTGTTACTTCGGATCCACATAGTATACACAATCCAAGGATACAGAACAGAGAGTGAGCTTCGTCCTGGAAATGATTTACCACCAGTGACGGATCTCTGAACTAGCCATCTCCTTCCCGGATCACAGCTCATCTGGGACCCAGACTGACACTCAAAGGGAGACTGCCAAGAGGTGAGGAACTGTCCATTACGTCCCACTGCCACTCCCAGACTACCACTATCTAGTACTACACTTGCCAGCAGTGACATGGTAGGATATAGGTATATGTGGGCTGTGTCTGTGACGCACACTCAGTGGCTGGGAATAAAAGCCATACTCCCAGTCTTGGTGTGGGCTTCATCAGTGGACATCATAGTAGACATTGTGGTAATCTCTACTTCTTTCTCTCCCTTCTCTTTCCCTTCCCTTCCCTCCTCTCCCTCTCTTCTTTCTTCTCCCTTCTCTTTCCTTCCCCTCCTCCCTCTCCCTTCTCTTCTCCTCTCTCCCTCCTCCCCACTCTCTTCTCCTCTCTTCCCTTCCTCTCCCCCTCTTCTCCCTCCCTTCCTTTCTCTCCCTCTCTTCTCCTCCCTTCCTTTCTCTCCCCCTCTCTTCTCCTCTTTCCCTTCCTCTCTCCCTTCCTCTATAAAGCCAAGTAAGGTGTTTGTATGGTGTAAGGATTGAAGCCAGTCTTATTGCAATAGCTGGATATCAAAACTGAAAATATTACACTCTCCATTGCAATTAGAGTGGAGAGGTTTCTAGATAGGTCGTTACACAGGGTCTTACCTACCATCGCCCCCACCTCTGAAACCCATGCTTTTTTGAAAATCCTTCACATTTGGGGTTTGTAAACCCTCCACGAAGATTTATCTGCAAACCGATACACAGTTTTCCTCTACTGTTATGATAGAGACCCAGCTAACATCCATCCCTCTAAAGTCTGCTACTGTATATGATAGAAGACCCACTAACATCCATCCCTCTAGAGTCTGCTACTGTATATGATAGAAGACCACTAAATCCATCCCTCTAGAATTCTGCTACTTGTATATGATAGAAGACCAGCTAACATCCATCCCTCTAAAGTCGTGCTACTGTTATATGATAGAAGACCCAGCTAACATCCATCCCTCTAAGTCTGCTACTGTATTGATAGAAGACCAGCTAACATCCTCCTCTAAGTCTGCTACTGTTCATATGATAGAAGACCCGCTAACATCCATCCCTAAAGTCTGCTACTGTATATGATAGAAGACCCAGCTAACATCCTCCCTCTAAAGTCTTGCTACTGTATATGAATGAGACCCAGCTAACATCCTCCCTCTTAAGTCTGCTACTGTATATGATAGAATACCCAGCTAACATCCATCCCTCTAAAGTCTGCTACTGTATATGATAGAGACCGCTAACATCATCCCTCTAAAGTCTGCTACTGTATTGATAGAAGACTCCAGCTAAAACATCCATCCCTCTAAAGTCTGCTACTGTATATGAATAGAAGACCCAGTCATATTAGCAGCCTAACAATCCATCCATACTGAAAAGGGAACTAATTTGTATACCAATGGCAAGGTATGGGTGTCAATCGACTCGGAGATGGATACTTGCGCATATACATCTAGCAATCTATAGTGAGTGCATTCTTCTGTGGAGTGGATTAGCACGTGGTGTGCAGACAGATGCTAGTGCAACTCTCACGTGACGGTGTGGTGGACGAAAGTTCTCGCACGCGAAGTTATTCATACACTCACTCCACGCATTGTGAGGGTAGTCAGCGGTTATGACAGGGCCAGCGTACGGGGCAAGACTCGAGTCGATATATCTCACTGATATATGTATAGAGAATTTAAGCAGGATCAGTTGTGGATGTATATAGTACTAACAAAGTGAAAATTGGAATGGACGAGGAAGCTCGACACTAAGGTTGAGTGTTGTTAAGGACATGGACTCACACGAGCAGATTCCAGAGGATCGAGGAATTATAATTTATACAGACGACATAGGTAGATCTATACGCGAACACCCGCACGACTACTAAGTATTATATGGAGGAGAATACTATGTGGAGTGGAGTATGCGATGTTTGACCGTAAGCGTCTTTGTGGACGAGAGGTAGCATCTCTAGCATTACAGCACGACTTCCAGCCGAGACGAGAGGTCATTATTAGAGTTCGCGAACATGATGCAGATGCTGTGACATTCAGTTTAATCTCACATTGAACAAGCAGAGCCTGGAGGCCACTATCAATCACGTATACTCTGAATTTGACTCAAGTCGATGTATGTGTAACCCATATTTTCAGCAAGAGGCGAACACTCGCACACTAGGAGAATAGAATATAAAGCTGTATGGGAAGGGAAGGCTGTACCGTTGCGATTTTAGATAACTGAAACCGGTAGATGATCGCCAGTGATACAAACGCATCGGCTTGGCTTGTGAACATCTGCAAAGCAGCCGAGCTGTACAATGTCTAGGATATATTACCAGGGTGCTCTTAGGAGCGATAAGATTGACTTGGTGGGAACAGTGGATTGTGTAAGTAAGGATAGTAAGTGACGTAGGGAGACATAGTTCTGTTCATGCATTGCTTTACATACATTCTGATACAAGGTTCAGGCACAACACACACACAGTGAGAACGCCACACAACACACGCAACGCACAGCACACTGAAATCTGACCTATTGCTGTATTATACGGATAATCAGATTGAAAGATGTCTATGTGTCTGTGCAATTGTACTGTTGGGGCCGTCAGCAGCAGATTGTACACACACACTGCCCCGAATCTATTGTCCATTTACGAGAACAGGTCCCCGTCTTCAGCCTAACACGTTAACGGTAAAGACACGCGTGGGGCAAAGAGTAACCATATCCATTGTAGTCTCAATTCAGAAAATTATCAATTATTCAGTGTAAGCTTGTTCCACTTTCTGGCAAAGCAAAATGTTAATGTTGCACTGGCGAATTCAGCCACCCAACTATTACGTAGAGTATGAGTGTATGTAAGTCACTTAGGGCATGTCTCCATGTTACACATGCTAATTGACAGGGTCAGTGAGCCGCCTGACCTCGCTAATTACGACCGGAACATGTCTCCCATGTTACATATGTAATTGACAGGGTCAGTGAGCCGCCTGACCTCGCTAATTACGACCGGAACAGATCATTCTGCTGAACATATCACCCAGACAAGGCAGCAGCCAGCAGTCATTCCTTCGTATATGTAAATCACAGTTTACCTCACTAGAGTACATGTCTTTCGTATTTTATGGTCTAGTCTAATCCCTACCCCTGCCCACTTCTCGTATTTCATTGTCCACGATTTATATGAAGTAAGAACCTACACATTTCTCATTCAACCGCGGCAGAGTAATAAATTCATTATTCCTCTAGCGTGAAAACATGCTGCACGTACATGTGACAAGAACAAGGTCACATACATACATTCTTAGAACATGTGTGTGAAAAAATGGACGCTCCCTTTACTCTGTACTCTCGATGTGATTGGTTGTGAAGTTACTAAGAAACAGACTTGTACCAAGAGAACATGCAAAACCAGCACGCAATTTTCCTCACCATGAATATACATACATCAATGGCCGAGTAGGAGGCAAAGGCATAAGGCTTTTAACCCCCCCAACCACGACACAGTGGCACAAAGTAACTGACCATATAGAGCAATAAAGCCACAGCAGTTACCACCACCCACCATGTGTGAAAGGTGAGTTTACAATAGACAATTTACGCAGTGTGATGTGACCGACCACTCACTTCCTGGACCACTGTACTACATGGAACATGGTGTCCTAGCAACCGCTAATGTGAACAAAGTCTATTTACACAGCATCTGTTGTTCCCTAGCAACCATACAACAACAGGGAGAAATTGTCTATATAGCCTTTGTGAGGAGAGGATTCCTTCCGTCCAAACGTGAGAAAAGAGACAATCAGATTGTTTAGCAACAAACAGCAACTGATCAGACGGATGTATGTATGTATGTATGTGGGTGTGATGACATCACTATATTTGTGACATCATGTGACATCATCCCACGAAAAATGTGGCGGCCATTGTTACGCAGGTATACAAGCAGACTGAGTCCATTGTTCAATGTCGTGAGAAAAGACAGTTTCACTGCTTCAGTTGACCCACTGCGAAAATCAACCATCTGGCTAACTGCGTATAAACTATTTGTAAATAGCTACGTTTCCCCGCGCAACCCGCACATGCATTAAAACAAGTGTGCGTCGTACTAGTAGGTTAGGCATCTTGTCCGTCTACACGCACTCGGAACACTACAATTCAAGGTCCCTCGGGTTTATAATGCATGGTAGATTTCAGTCTAACTATAAAGATTGTGTAAGTGAGCAAACCTTGGCAAGAATCTCCAGCAGAAGGTCTAGAGAATCCTCCGATACAAGCTGAAAGAGATATTACATATTTAGATGAGATAGTGAGTAAAGCAAATACAGCAGCTTTTTGGCTATTCAACTCTGTCATGTGAGACTTTAACCTATTACGCTTTGTGGAACACCTGGTGTGACCACCCAGCGTACAGTATGCTAATGCGCATGGTCGGCCACGATGGCATGATTACTCGTTGTCAAGATAGCAGGTGTGGCCTGGGTGGAGTCAGGCCCCGCCGACATGGTGTGGCGGTGAGAGTACTAAGTGCGTAGCTTAGCCCAACAGGCCCATCAGCAACCTATACAACTGATAAAATCCCGTCCACACTGACCACCTATCACACTGAAGGCTGCGCTCCAGTGGAGGTTGCTCATGCCATTAACGGGTGGGTTATTTAGGGTGGGAAGAAGCTGCTCAGTTGCTGGCGGGAGAGCCACGCGCACAATGGGAGCTGCCATGCTCAGTTGCTTTGACGAACACCCCTCCCCTGCTGTACAGGTATATACAACCCTACGCATGCCATACCCGCTCCAGTACTCACGCCTGTGAACACCCAACCACCACCAGCGCCATGAAAACGTGCGATGCCATCGCTCATATGTTAACTCCGTTTAATGGGACATTTAACACATGCAACTTTAAATGTATGGGGGCACACAACATGTTAGCATGGTCTGCTATTATACCCATACATTTAATGTGTCAGTATATAAGGGCTACAATTAGAACAAAACAATAGGGGCACAGTGAAAGAATGCAATTACCTTCCGTTTTTAGTAACAATACAATTATAATGCCCTTATAATTATAATGCCACATTGCTTTAAAGTTGCACATCTCACACAACAAGGTTGCATCACATATGGCACACACATACATAATATGTCTACAGACCTGTACAGCCTCCGTTTGGGTCACTGGTGGAAGTGGCACCATTCACAGGAGTCGCTGCGTTAGTCTCACACTCACAGACACCTGGAGGACTGGAGAGCTCTCTGCCACTGAAGTCAGGACACATGACACAGTCTCCATTGTACAGTAACATGTCCTTTGGACAGTCTGGAGGTTGACAAAAAGATAGCTGAATGCTATCCACCACTTCATGGATTGTTTTAGGGAAAACAATAAAATGTAAGGTTGAAAAATATATAGTTGATTGTTATACACCATTCCACTTATCCATGATTGTTTTATAGAAAGCAATAAGATCTAAGGTTGAAAAAATTGCTGAGTGGTGTACACCATATCCATAGGCAAAACATAAAATCTATAAGGTTGCAAAAATATTTGGCCCAGCCCTTCATCTCTCCAGACAGACGTCTACGGACGCAGTGCTATGCCGAACTGCTATGCCGAACTGTACGCTGCCCTTTGAGAAACGTGGGTCAGTGGTAGATTCGTGGGTAAGGGGAGGAACCAGAGCTGTTCCCAGCCAATGCTCTGGACCACCTGACACTTTAGTGCGGGATCGGGATTCGAACCGGGCACCTTATGTGACAGTCCCCACGTCTCTAACCACTTAGCCACTGAGCCACTTGGGCTGGCCACCAGAGGTGATGAAAAAACATTCCTCTTATATCAACACGCATATTACATCATGGGACAACAAGATTTGGTGACTTACTGTTACAAGGACCATCGGAGGTGGACATACTCCCACCACTGGTGACCAGAGCTGAGTTACAGGTACAGGAACCCTCTGGATCATCAATGTCTCTACTGCTTCCTCCTGGACATGGCCGACACTCCTCCTCTACCCTGAAATAACTGGTGTTGCACACTGCCGCGTGTGGAGACAGAGAGGGGAAGAAAAAAGAAAAATATAGATCAACCTTTAAAAATTGTATATACCTAAAATACATAGCTGGTGTTGCATATGGCGTGTGGAGGGAAGGAAGAAGGTACAATATAGAGAAAATGGGAACAGTTTTTGTAGCAAAATTGTAAGTGGGGAAATAGGGAGCCACCTCCAAACTACATCTTGCCTCCAACCCCTCAGAAATGGTTTGTGAACGCAAGAAATTATTGAGAGAGAAAAACCAAACTCACAGTTGCAAGGTTCACTTGGGCTTTTGGAGGATTCTCTGTAGTAACCAGTTGCACACACTGAATGAAAAGAAACATGCGAGTCACGAACAGGAACATGAGTTTATGGCGAGCAAACACAATTTCAGAGTTACAGTTGCTCAGCATACAAAAATTATCATGCATGAAAAACCTGCACATTCAGACGACTAGTACAGGTCGACCCATTTAACTCTCAAAACACACACAATTGATGTCTTGACACAACTTCTCACGTACTTGAGCAGATGGTGGTAGGACTCGATTCGTCATTGACAAGGTTCCCCGTGCAGGTACAGGACGTCATTTCGTGTCCAACCTCTCGAACACTTCCTGATGGACACGGATCACACGCACCTCCCGATGTCATGAAGAAGTTTTCAACACATTCTAGTGAGGAGCAAAGAATAGAAAGAGAAACGAGGAAAAGCTCTTGGGGCGTTGTTTTAGACTGGTCTGGAACTTCCTACAGGAGACTGGGCTTCAACAAAGTCAGTCGACGGGCTTACTCTATTATCGACTCACTCTCTACTCCAGCACCTGAACCTCCCAGAATGTGAAAAGTGACTTACATTGGAAAAATATATATTTTTTAAAACTATCCCAACAAGTTTGATTATGACTCGCACGTATAATATTGCATAATGGCTACGTTGTACATACATATGTACGTGCATCATACACATTCTTGTGAGACCGGCGAGTCAGGAATGGAAGTATATAAGTAGAGAGGACAAGAAAATGGGGTTTCTTATCAACTATGGCTCTTACATAATGTGTACGTACATCACAAGTTTGTGAAATGTAACATGCCTAATAGAGACTAAACACACTTTCAAGCAAGAATTAACAAAGAATTTTTTACGATGTTTAGGAAATGGTGTAGCTCTTACCGCCACACGAAGGTCCAGTGTAGCCAGGTGCACACCCGCAACCAGTCCTGCCAGAGTTAGGGACCTGGCCATTGGTACAAGGCTCACATTGTTCGTTTCCCACTGTCGCCTTGAACAAACCAGCACCACACGCTGCAGAATGTGCATGTGTGTATTGCAGGAAGTTGTGGCAGAGAGATGCAAGAGAAAATGAGAGATACAAAGAGAATTAGGGAGTTGTATATAAGTCTCCATGAGTACATACATACCTACACCAGTGTTCAACTGTTAGCTAGACTTTGCAATAATTATTATGTTTTAGCATCTCAAAAGCATCGGTTAACTACTTTTGAAAAAACTCTTCCACGAAAATGTTACGTACACACATAATATTCTTATTGGTTAGTAAACGGTATGTGTTGATCAATATGAAGATTAGCCAACTTTGTGTACATGTATGTATATACTACATACGGAGAATGAAAATAACATGTTTTGGTTGTGTTTGTTAACTGTTACACAGGATGCACCCAGCTTTGTGTTGGTGTCCATTAATTAGCAATGCTGCCAGACTCATGCAGGGGGGAGAAAGGGAGTAATAATACCTACACTCCAAACAAAAACAGGGCGACATTAATTAAAACCGACACTAACCTGAGTTGCACATGTGTGTGGGTAAAAGAATGCACGGCTATAACACATGCCAGTGACCACCATAATTTCTCATATGCAACCTCCCTTCTCCTCCCCCTTCCCTCTCCCCCTATCTTTACCTTTCCCGCTACACAGTACAATAATTGTATTGTGGCAGAATCATCCATACACATGGCAGTAAATCTATAGAAAAGCCAGCTTCTGTCAGGAGTCAATAACCCAAGGACAGTGAGTGGAAAACAGTGCACAAGAACTCCAAGATGAAGGCTGTCTTCCCCACTCCTTTCTATAAGACTGTATTTACAGTGGAACTCCTCTCCCAATGACACCCTTGAAATGAGGACACCTCTCTAATATGGACACCCCTGAAATGAGGACACCTCTCTAATATGAAATGAGGACACCTCTCTAAGGACACCCCTGAAATGAGGACATATCACTAATGAGGACACCTTTTTTTCACAAACAAACTGCTCTTTCATGGTAGTACATATTGACCCCAGAAACTATCACTCCCTCTATCTCTAACCACCAAGTCCAGCAGTATAAAGGGATGGGCATGGCGTAATCATAGATGTATGGGGCTATGATCATACTGACCTTCACAAGCAGTCAGATCGTTGTTAGGAGTGAACCCGGCCAAGCAATTACACGGAGCTGAATCACCGACAACAGTGCCCCACACAGAATCACCAGAGCAGCCCGCTCTAGCTGTACCGTCCGACTGTGCATTAGCCACACACCCAGTGGAGTCAACTGGACCTATGCCCGGGTCGGTCTGCTGATAGTTTGCCAGTTGGAAAACGGTGGCAGGGCAATCCTGGTACTGCCATATCCTGTAGCTGTCGATAGTCACGCACTGCGTCGCCGTAGATGAGTTGTCAAAAGTAACACTGTATTGAACTCTAACAAAATCTTCGTTCTGTGTTAGATCATTAGTTTGTGCGGAACCATCGCAATTAATATTCACAGTCTCAATGGTGGTAGAGTCACTAAACACATCAATTCTCAGGACGCAGGCTGGACACATCTCGCACATAAACGACGTTTCGACATGGACGGGATCGTTTTGTCCGGGGGAAAAGCTGAATGATTGTATTTGCAATTGGTTACTATCGGCACTACTAAAATTGCTGCAGATAATCAAGGAGTTATCGCAGACTCCATTATCGATCCACATCCACCCAACCTGCAAGGAACAACATACACGTACAATGTTTAGATCTCCTACACCTTCACGAAAAAGTGAGACAAATATATGTATTTTAAAAGTGATGGCGTAACATTGCGTCACTGTAGTCGTACAGTCTTTCTTCACATGCAAGAAAAATTGACAGGCAAAACGAAAGTTGATTAAAAAATTCGCACACTTTTCTTGTATTATAATTGGAGAAAAAAGGCTCTCAGAGTTCAGAAAAACTTGGTACGGTTTGCTTTAAACGGCAACTCACGTACAACAAAAGCAATGGTGTGTTCTATAGTTGATTAACTCACTTGAAACACAGTCATTGTGTCCGAGCTACTGTCATAGGCATCAAGGAAGGCAACAGTGTCTTGTCTTTCAGGAAAACTGGCAACAGCAGTGATACATGCAAGGTTGAAATCGTCTGGAGAGCCGCTGCCTCCAGCACTCGTGAGGTGATGGAGGGAGAGGAGAGAGGAGAGGAGGAGGGGGAGGAGGGGAGATGGAGTCGAACGATGCATCACCTGCAATGTTAGGCGGGATGAAGTAAAGAGGACCCAAAAGTAACTACCATTATACACACATTTTTACACACCTCGGCGTGCTCTGTACTAGAGTGAACGTTGCATATGTAGTAAGTAGATAACAGTTAACATAAATTAGTAATATTCCGAGTCGTTCAAATCTTTACTTTCCAAATGCATGGCGGACAATGGGGTTGTTTTTCATAGAAAATTAATTGTTCACTAGATACTTCCCACACAACCAATTAGTTTTCTTGAATACACGTTAGTAAAGATTGGTAGCGTTTTTTAATTATTATTGGCTACTCAGGATTTAGTAGGGGCATGCATGAAACACACACATGCCAAACTGGCATGCTACGTAATTGAGATGTGAATACATGGAATCCAGTTCCAGATTACGTAATTGGTTAAATTCCCACTAATCAGCAGTAATAGCACACACCAACTATACACAATCAAAACAACACCTGACACTGTACACAGCATGTCTCAACAACTTGGAACAAGGTAGGGTAAGGCAAGGCAAGGCAAACAAGTCAACTGTACCCAGGACAGCTCTTTCCTTTCAAAGAAGAGAAGAAGAGTTGCCCTGGGTGGGATTCTAACCCACGACACTCTGCAACCTACAGGCGAGCGCTCTACCAGCATGCACACCCACCCATCAACACATGTGTACTTATTGCAAAATTTCTTCAAAAGGAAAAACATCCTCCATTTGTGTAGGTGAGTTCTCCATAGAGCTCCGTTACAAGTGAAACCACCCAACCAAATGTGTACACTAGGGGACAGTAACACAGTGTTCAGATATGGACATGAGGGTATCACGCAGTAGGTGGCTCTGTGGGTGGACTAGTTGCACACACTCACACACGCGGACATTCCATGGACTAAATAGGTCAATGTTGATACCCCATGCCACACTTTGTCGTCCACTGTCGAATTGCTGTTGACTGTCGAATTGCTACGGTCTTCTAAAGAACTGGACTTCAAAGAGAACGTAAGGATTACTGTCAGATGACATTTAGCTAATGCAACATGCTACAGTTCATCCACCTCCTTAACATCTCCATACAGTCCAGTCTCTCAGGGCTCCACGCCCTAAGATGTACCTACTACACAGAGCTTTGCTCAGGCAGTTAACAATGTTAGCCTATACACCTCAGTATGGCGTATACAGTGTTGCTTGGGCAGTTTGTAAATGTTGTCCCGAGGCAGTTAACAATGTTAGCCTATACACCTCAGTATGGCGTATACAGTGTTGCCTGGGCAGTTTGTAAATGTTGTCCCGAGGCAGTTAACAATGTTAGCCTATACACCTCAGTATGGCGTATACAGTGTTGC
The DNA here is from genome assembly GCA_030341885.1 of Geodia barretti. Classification (NCBI taxonomy): domain Eukaryota; kingdom Metazoa; phylum Porifera; class Demospongiae; order Tetractinellida; family Geodiidae; genus Geodia; species Geodia barretti. The sequence goes on from CASHTH010000175.1 coordinate 12,095, forward strand.
CTGGGCAGTTTGTAAATGTTGTCCCGAGGCAGTTAACAATGTTAGCCTATACACCTCAGTATGGCGTATACAGTGTTGCTTGGGCAGTTTGTAAATGTTGTCCCGAGGCAGTTAACAATGTCAGCCAAGCACCCCTAAACATACACTTGCTTAGGGAGTTAACCTATATTACGTATGTATATACAAGCGACTCATTTTTGTAGCTCTATGCCTAACAATTTCGAACTATAGCCAACTACGTACGTTGCTCCAGTATGCTGAAATACACACCTCCAACTTGCCACAGGAATTGTGTATGAAATATAGTGCAAGACAGCACTGGTTCTGTGGGGAATATGGCTTACACACACACACACACACACACACACACACACACACACACACACACACACACACACACACACACCAGAAGAAAGAAACGGTGTTTGTCGGCAAAGTGCCACAATACAATACAAATCACCATGTTGTTAGAGGATGGTGAATTGTATTGTATTGTGGCACTTGGTGTGGTAGAGTGCAAGCTTGATACAAGCAAAATCCGCAAAATACAAGCTTGCCTGACAAGCTTGCTTCAAGCTTGCCTGACAAGCTTGTGTATAGCTTGGCTCAAACTTGATAATTGAATAGATATACCCAAGCCTGAACAAGCTTGAACAAGCTTGGTTATTTTTCAAAGGGCAATTATATAAATCAGGAGATATGTGTATGTATGACTTCAGCTATAGTCTAAATCCAATATGGCAGCTAACGGTTTAGATCATAGAGGTAGAGTTCCACAGGAAGACAAGTCAGGATCCACGGGTCTTAGAATACAATACTATGAGGAGGTCAGACCATACGTAGGTAGGTAGTGGAGTGGAGTGCGCGTACACAGTATCATTATCATACTGAATTCCTGTCCTCCTCACCCCACACATGTGTACTTCCTACTCTCTTTATCCAGTGCATTCGCCCATATCGTGGGCCCTGTCCCTCCCATATCGTGCTCCCAGTTACAACGCCAATCGAGACCTCTCTACTCTCTACTTTAGAGATTAGATCACTGGTTATATCACACACACGCTATAATTACAAACACACAAACACAACACAATGCATATGCCAAGCGCTTTAGGCCATCATACACAAGGCAACTTGCAGCAACAAGTTGCCAACATGCTGAGACAAAAATTACCAACAAACTATACATATGTATACAGGGCAACTTAGTTGTGCTTATAGCAACAAGGTGTCCTGTTTAGTAGGTGAGGTATCAAAGCCAGACACCAACACTGTTAAGTTTGTTCTTCAAAGTAATCCTCAACCAACCAAACTGTTCTACCTTTTGATGTGGCCGATAAAGAGTGTGTGCTGTAAACACCCTCATACAGTTATCAGCTGAGCAAGTCCATGTACCCCTTGCCACTCTCCTTTTTTATTGTTTAAAGAGCTATGAGGAGACTACCAGAGGCCATTTTAAGTAGTGTTGTAAGCAAGAGTTAACCCCTTATCACCGGCAAAAACTAACACCATTTTAGGCACCTCCTCCACTACAAAGCATTACAGAACATGTAACATTAACTGCTTTCACACCATATTTCATACACTGCTGGTGTACAACACAACTACCATCCATACACTCTTTAACACTGTGCAAGGTTCAGGACACCTCACAAATCAGGACAACCTATAAATCAGGACAACTCTCGGATCGGAACACTGCACTCACTCAAATCCACATCACAGCTGAGACGCACTTCTATAGGACAATACCAATCAATCACACCTCTACCAATCAGAACACCTCCGTCATCATACTATAGTACTCTACTAACAACATACACCCCTTAATCAGAACAGTCCAAGGGATAGTGCCACGAGCCACCACCCCCAGTGTTTAAACCAACCCCCAGAGTATAATATACGTATCTGCCACTTATTACACAGAGTAATACATGTATCACACACCTGCACACCGTGCCCATTACCTCCCTAAAAGGCTAGAAGACTAAGAGACGCATGCTCTATATACGGCTGGTGCTACACAGTCTCAACACGGATTAAGGATTCTGGACACATTACTTAAGGATTCTGACAGCATCCACCAAACGGAAAAGGGGGTCCACCACGCTATGTATGCATTACTACCTACACAAGCCTTAGAGAAGTTTCTTCTTCTTTACTCTTGTTGGTTTTTGTTTTCGTCAGTGTTTGTGTTTGCAAACTGTTCTCCATACTACCGTTCTCCAATTTCGAGTGCCGTTAGTGGTCCTACTATCATTACGTCATTCCCATACATCGGGAAAAGTGGGTCCTACTATCATTACGTCATTCCATACATCGGGAAAAGTGGGTCCTACTACATATCTTGAAAAGTGGGTCCTACTATCATTACGTCATTCCATACATCGGGAAAAGTGGGTCCTACTACATATCTTGAAAAGTGGATCCTACTATCATTACCATACGTCAGGAAAAGTCTGACACCAAAAGGGGTCCCCAAATATACACATGAATACACTGTGCTTTGATGACAAAGCTGATGAATGCATAACCAAGTGAAAATAGCACATCCTTGGAGCCATATACTTCTGTATGATGTGGTGCAAATGGCACACAATTCCAGATAGCCTATACCGTTGTGGCAACAAGTAAAGATGGCCTGGTTGGCAGGCATACCTTTCTTTCCATCGGTGTCCCTAACATTAGGGACTTAATGATACAGTATACTACTAGTATGCCATCACGCCCACACCAAGGAAGATATATAGACAGCAGAAGACACGCCCACACCAAGGAAGATATATAGACAGCAGAAGACACGCCCACACCAAGGAAGATATATGACAGCAGAAGACACGCCCACACCAAAGGAAGTAATAGACAAGCAGAAGACACGCCCACACCAGGAAGATATAAAGACAGGCAGAAGACACGCCCACACCAAGGAAGATATAGACAGTAGAAGACACGCCCACACCAGGAAGATATAGACAGTACGAAGACACGCCCACACCAAGGAAGATATAGACAGCAGAAGACACGCCCACACCAAGGAAGATATATAGACAGCAGAAGACACGCCCACACCAAGGAAGATATATAGACAGCAGAAGACACGCCCACACCAAGGAAGATATATAGACAGCAGAAGACACGCCCACACCAAGGAAGATATATAGACAGTAGAAGACACGCCCTGCTATGAAGACAAGTCTAGAACATGACCACCTCATCTCTCACATGTCATTCTCCCATGACAAACATGTAACATGCCATTTTATGACTTTAGCAAGTGTTCTGTTAGCTAGAAACATTACCACCCTGAATTCTACTGCATATTATTATCCCACCACTACTTTTCATGACTACTAGAATCCTTATACAGCTCGAGCGATTGTTGGTAATACTTAAGTGCTATAGCTACAGCAATGACAAGTTCCTTAGTAGCTAGTTCTTGGGAGAGAAAAAAGAAGCGTACATAACAAACTTAACAACAAACGCCGGCCCTCCCTGACCACGTGGACCTTGAAAACATGGAGATTTAGGAATGATCATTTTTCGCAAACGAAGGACCGCACAATCCCACACGACACCGTATCTTACAAGTACACATACCCTGCTCAGTAGCCCCTTAATCTTACAATGGGAGGGCATGCACACACACTATGTAGTAGGCTGAACAAGGTTTGTGGACTCAGCCATCAAAATACACCAGCTCCAGTCGTTTCAAGAGCCTACAACCACCTACACACTCAAGTGGCGCAGCAAACCACATTCCGGTGAGTTGGGTACTTGGCAAAGGGCCTCCAGATTCAATTACCGTCCCCTTAGGACCATCAGTTGAAACAAAGACGGACCGCTCGAAGCGGCCACACCCATATACAAACAAACTTCACGGAAGCGAGTCTTCCTTCGGGGCTGCATTTCGAACGTACCTCGGTGGAGGAGCTGGATGCTGTACAGTCTGCGGCACCCTTTCTTGAAGGTTCCTGGAGCCTTGACGATGCAGAAACTCAGCAAATGGAGAGGTGGTAAGGAGCTGGTTCTTGTCTCTCTCGCAACGGTGTTCAATTTTTCTTTTTCGTCCTCACGGATAATTAGAGAGCCGTGAAGTGTCGTCGTGCGCACGCGCACTACGCGAGCTCGTGCGCATGCGCAATCTGACGCGCATCATGCCCATGTAGACTGTCTGCAACTGACCAAGGTAAATAGCATGTTTATTCGCATTCCTGTAATGTGAGTGTGTCAGTCGCACGTCCTACGGTTTCATAATTTACTGGAATTACTTTACAGTGAGTGGATTCTGTGGTCACAACCACATTACTGTAGCCATAGCTTTGTGCTCACAAAATCATAATTAGACCATCCTATTTCATTGACCTGCTGCACATCCACTAATCCAACTATGTATGTACGTTGATACTGCTGTAGCTGATAAACTGCTAGCTGTATGAACAGACTAGGCTGATTTCCTAACCTTTTGTCCCTGAGTTAGGAAACCAGCAGGCCATCCTGCCCAGTCAATAGCATACAGCTTCATTGGTCATGCTGGGATATCCTGTTCTCCCACCACACCTCAGTTAAATCGCCACTCCTGAATGTAGCTACATATGTACAACAGGATTTCCACTTATTTGGTAAATTTATCCACGTGCTCGTAGATCAAGTTTTGTGTTCTGACAAATGGCCAAAAAGATGAACTGACATGCAAAATTTGTTCTTTATCCACGTGTATGATTCCTGTAGCTTCCCTGTTCCTGTAGAGAGGTTAGTCAATTTCCCAAGTCTATAGCTCGTGCTTGCTTAGTCAAGCTGCATTGCACTTCAGCCACATACATGTCTGCCTATAATTACGCTTCACATTCATCACATAGCTTGCAGCTAGAATTACAAACTAGCGGTCCACTTGTCACAAATACATAAGATGCCCGCACACATGCACACAGACAGAAACCTACGTGATAACGATACTCAAAAGAATGAGTGGACGGTAGAACACTAGGTGGCGATAATTGATACACTGAAGATTC
>CASHTH010000176.1:0-11990 GCA_030341885.1 Geodia barretti
TGAACCAGTACATGATACTCTGACCTTCATGGCCGCTCACGTAGGTGATGGAGGACTGGCACTTGAACTGGTGAGGCCACATAGTCTCCGTACGACTCAGCTCTGACACCTCCACGTGAACCTAATCCCGGCACACGACACTGCCTGCACAGACGTCATACAGCTGACGATGTCTTCAACAGCAGAAACTTTGTTCAAAGAGAGTCACACACACACACATTTTATTGTAGCAGACCAGTCTCTTCTAACATGAACGACTTTAAAAGGCATAGAAGCAGTACCCACAGAGTCATATGAATGCACGATTTTTCTTATTATGCATGATCACTTTTCAGGTAGTATACTGTGTTACGGTAAATATAGGCACACATACTGCTGAACTTTTGTTTGCCAGCCAGAAAATGTGTATCGTCTATATCGTTACATACATTATCTCCATCAAGCTACTGAAAACCTGAAATTGATGGTCCCCAATGAGTTCTTATCATCAGCGACAAAATCGAAATGTGAGCTAAAGTTTTGTTTAGGAGCAGCGATCAATTGCTCGTCAGTAATGCAGCTAAACCTGCTGACCTCACAGTCTGTCGGGAGGAACTTGACACTGAAGATGTGGATTGGTGACGTGTGTGCAATGAGTGACCGTCTACACAGCAAAACCATGGCACACAAAGTGGTCAGTGTTTGGCATTCTACACCTGAAAGCACTGAACTGCAAAACCCTCAGTACGAAAGGAACTGGCATATACACATCTTTGTGGATAAGGTAAACATACATTAAGCAGGGAGAGGAACAGCAGTAATTACAAGGAGTAACTGTAAGATGAAACGTTAAAATTGTTAACCTTACATCAAAAATCCTATTTACTTTACTTTTGTGCAGAAACAAATGATGAAGAGCTAGAGAGGTACTACATGCACAAAGCAAGTGGTATAATCATGTCCACCGTGGGTTGATTCATGTGACCAAGGGCTACGCATCCCTACACATGCTTTAGGGTGTAAGATGACAGACTGTATGTACCAGTCCAGTGGCCATGTCATAGATATTGATGTGGCAGTCATCAGATCCTGATATCAGCCTGGTCCCAGTCTCATTCCAGGACACAGAGTTAACCTGGAACACAGACAAAACAGCTACATTACAGCTCACATACATCATACCACGTGTGCTAATGTGTTGCAATTAACAATAACACCTTCGTAGGAACGTTCTGTGAGTAATACTATTGAATGCTCTCTACAGATCACCACTATAGCGAACCGACAGCTCACATACCCGCACTGCAAAAAAATTTTGTAGAAATGTTTGTCTTGTGTATGAATGTTCTGGAAAATTCTCTACAGATATGCCACTAAACTCACACATCCGTTATGTCCCTCCAGTACTCTAGTATTTGTCAGTCTCTTCACCAGATACAAGGAATCTGCAGAACAAAGGGTGTACGTTCACCACTGCTCCACTGCTGAGCAGGAAGGTTGTGCAGCTATTGTATATACCTCTGACGGCTCTAGAGAAGATGTTACGTGGGAGAAGACCTTGCTGTCGCTGGCTTACAAACGAGTGGAGAGACTCCGTCACTTCCTTTGCTTGTCTTATCCCCCGAGCACAGTCTCGTCCGACACACGTTTTGTAGTTCAGTATTCCTCGCGCGTCTTTCGCTCAATTGAGGTAAATATCTATATGGTATATACGGTAGCACTAAGTGCGCTTATTTTATAGGCGCGCTATGTTGGATCATGATGCATGATCGATGCAGGTTGAAGTGTGCAAAATGATTCCCTCCTGCTTTGAAGCTGAAACTTATGACGGCCCAGTCTCAGTTCTTGCCAATGGATCATCCTTTGAGAAAGTGGTAAAGTCTCCTTTTACAATGCAGCCGACTTGTTGATAACTGCCCTAACTGCACCTCAGGTCTCAGTGAAGTTTTATGACACTGCTGCTGTGCTTCATGTGAGCCCCCTACTTTGTTCAGGGTCCCAGCAGCCGCTAGCACTCTGCTGCCTCAGCAATGGGCACATTTCTGCCCTTTCCCTAAAACTGTAAGCTACGTATACAACTGCTGCAAATTTCTTGCGAATGTTTCATCTGTATGTACCTCATCTTTACAGTGCGATTTCCAGGGTTCCAACAGAAGCTCAAAGTGCTGATATTCTCTCGTCCCTGTTTGGAGAGACTTGTGACAACATATCAGCTCCAGCACAAGCTGTTGATGGGCGCGATGTCTCAGTTAGTTTATTCCTTTTCCCTGTTTGTCAGTGGAGCATCTGTTCTGCCTTTGTCTGTCATGACAAGCTCATCATCTCTGCAAGGAAGGAGCATTGCTCTGTTCTCAATGTCTATCAGTCTTCTTCCGTTACCCTGTTTGGTGAACATAAGCTTCCAGTGTTTTCCAATGGCGTACTCTTTCAACATGAGATAGGGTCTTGCAGTGTGCCTTCTAAGGGGCTCTTATCTACAACTATAGCCTACAGGCCTGTTTTATCTCTTCTCCGCTCCCAGTCTTCTGTGAAGAGTGACAGTTCAACATTGAGTATTGCCTCGTCTGCCTCGGACGTTTTCTTCCGTCAGCTTTTTGGTTTCGAGTTGTCTCTAGCTCGGTCAATTTTCGCCGTCGTTGGGACCAAAAGTGGTGCAGTTTTATTTCTCGACACACGTGGTTATTGCACCCCTTCTTCTGGTGAATCAGGTGCCTCTTTATCCAATAATACCTTGTGTAACCTGGGCCAACCTGTAGTTGCCATTCACCCCCTGTGTTTGCCTACGCATCCTGACTCATCAGCCAATTCCTTGCTTGTTGTCGGGAGGTTAGAGAAGTTGGTGCTTTTGACTGAGGCAGAGAAAGGGAGAGAGGCTCCTTTGGTGGCCGAGTTCAGTGTTACCGGACCAATTCTCTCCTCTTTCCTTGTGGAACGGCATAGCTTTGTCTACAGTAACACGAGTGGAATATACCGCATTTGCCTTGAGCCTTCTTTCCTTTTAAAGTCAGTGGATTTAGATGCCAGTTCTACTACTTCTGTTATGGTCCCTAGGTCACAGTTCAATTCTCCATGTCCTGTTTCTGCAACATGTATGTCATTTATCACAGGGGCCTCCCCGCCATCTCCCAATGAGGCTTACAGTGCTACAGCCATCAGTATTGACGGCAAGCTGCTTAGGTTTCAGCTTGAGTCATGCAAAGACACGGTGAAGGTGAAAAGACTAGACATTGGTAGAGAGATGAGGAAGAGCATGGACTCCATCAATAAGACTGGCCAAAGAAATCTCACGGCTCAAAGTCAACTGAAACTTGTCGACTCTGCACTGATGGAGTTAAATCAGGCTCTGTCAGTACTGCACTCAGTCCAGTCTTCCGATGGTCGAGTCTTCTCTTGCACTGTGTCTCCAGTGACAGATAGGGTAGCGTCTGCCACTTAGCACTGGGTGGTGAGGTGGAACTCGGCTATACTGGCCTGGACAGGCTACAGAGAGGGTGGGCACTCTTGATAACTACCCAGTGTACCTCTAGTAATCAGAGCAGGTTTACTACTCTATCATTGGCTGGTTTGGCACCCAATGACATCCTAAAACACAGAGTCAAGTTGGATCTAGAAACTGGAATGCCAGCTACCTTTTCTGTCGATGTCGCTGTTTGTTATAGCCCAACTCACCTCCATTCGATACTAACCCAACTTAGTCTTTATACACCCCAGAAAATCAATCCTTCCCGTCTGTTAGAGGCAAGCGGAGTTGTGTCCCCACTGGCTTATGCTGTCTTTGATGCTCTTGACTTCACCCAACCATGTTCACCTAAGCTCGTACACCGCACGTTTGCTTCAAACAGGGTCATTCCTTTGAAATGGTTCTCCCAAACCCAAATCAAAGAGCAGAGGTGTCCTCAGACTCTGTCTTGGCTGCTCACAGTTGCAGAGATGTTTTTGATGCGCTTCTTCCACATAACATCACCGAATCTCTTTCCACTGGCAACAATAGACCGTTTCAAATACAGGCATGCACCTATGACCACTCAATTGTTTCATTTGAGATCAATACACCAGAGGAAAGCTGTCTGTTGAAAACTACAAACACTGGATCTGTCAGAAGCATGGTAGAAATGATGAGCTCGATTTGCTGCAGATGCAAAGGCAGAAAAGTTTTCCGTTTTCCAGCTGAAGTAGCAACTTCCTTACAGGTATTATAATCTACTGCTACATGTACGTTTGGTTTTTTCACTGGTTTTTCCTCCACTCTATGGCAGGTGAAATCCAGGGAAATGGCAGCAATTGCAGGAAAACTATCAGACTTATTTCTGTCATCTCCAGCTCCTGCAAGAATTCATGATTTTATGTTAGAAATTTTTTGCAGTCTTTTGCTGTATTTGTCGTCTCCGCTAGCAATTTTTATCATCACTAAGCGTCCGCGGACAAGCGCGCGGTTTCCGCACGCGGACCTCGCCCTGCTGCGGCGGTGTTCCGCGCGTGCATTTGGTTAATCTTTGCGCAAACGCGCAATGCGCGCGACACAGCCCTCTGAAATGATAGCGCGTTTGCGGTTACGCCACCGTTATGGTTGCTATGGTGTTAGCTTACACACTGTGTGGAATTCAGACATACGGCTTCAAGGGGAAATAGCTAACACTCAAAACAGCGCTAAAGCGCACTTCCTAAAACGCGGTGGAAATTAAGCGCATGCCTAACAAACTGCCTAGCAACGGTTCCCGCGGACAGCTGGCCTAAACCGCTGTGGAGTAAAGTATCCCCACAAGTGCCCGAAAGTTTTCTGGAGCTTTGCTGAAGGTTATTCACACTCCTTAACAATTGTTCTAACCAGTAAGGTGCATTAGAATCTATTAACAATTTTTAAAACCAGGTTCCAAGGGTCACTAAAAGTGCATAATTATGGTTGAGCATGCTGAGCAACCGTCAAAGGTTCACGAGGATCAACTCAAACGTCATTGTAGAGTATGTGCTAAACCATTTGCACGAAATGAGTACAAGTATTCCTGCTCTGCAAATCCTGATGTGCTGAAAGTCTTTGGCATTGACGTTGGGCAAGAAAATCCAGCTGTCCATCCTGCCACGTTCTACAACACATGCTACGCCAAGGCACAGCGACAAAAGAAAGGATGGGTAGACAGCACACTAGAAGTACATGAGTGGACAGAACATCCCACTGTAGATAGTGTTCAATGCTCAACCTGCGACTTCTTTCGGAGTCAGAAAAGAGGAGGCCGGCCAAAGCGAACACAGAAGAATCGTGGTAGGCCTAGCACAAGCAGCAACCGCTCACTTGCCGACACAGTTGAAAGTCAGGCTCCACCTAGTTGGAATACACCAGAGCCACTCCAACCATCACGATTCCTTCCTCCTCCTAGTGTATCTCCTGAAGATATGCAGTGCTCTTTCTGTGATTGCATTGCCGACAGTCCAGTTGTAATGCCATGCAGAAAGATAGCTTGTGCGAGGTGTGTGGGTGATGGCATTCGAAAGTCAAAAGAACGTTCTCTACACTGCCCTTGCTGCAAGTCGCATCATGAAATCGCCGACGCCTCTCAATTTCCACCTGTATCTGAGGTAACACTCAAGCTTCTCTGGGTCAATGCTGCTGAAGTGTGACAGGTGTGACTGTTCAGAAATAGTCGAAATGTTGTGCCTTTCCTGCAGCAATGGAAAGTGGGTCTTGGAATGCTCGGAGAGCAGGGTGCAGAGGGAATTCATGTCCGTTTCAACCAGCTCGAGCGCACTTACTGCAACATGGCAAATGGTGTAGAGAGATTGCGTGCCATGGTTGCTGATCACTTCCGACAAGTGTGCCCAGAGAATGTTGCACTGGAGCACCCTGTCATGAAACGACAGAAGAGAAATCATCCTCCTAAAACACTCTGACCCATACATGCAATATTATTAAACTTGCCACTATGTCTTCATGAGAAAAGCAAGGGAATCTTCTTGCCCCCTGTGGTGTGGTGCTATAGTTGTGGCGCCGAAATATGGTGTATCCCCCTCTAGCCTCACAAAACTTGCTGACCATCCTTACCTTCATTTGCAGGTGATACTGGTGCCACTGCACTTGCAAGAGCTTCTTACAAGGCAGTTTTGCCCTGCTTCTGCCACAAGAATCGCTCCTACGTATATATATATATATACATACAGACACGGGGAAACACGCTGGCCATGATAATAATACATGTTCAACAGGCTGTAGCGCTTCAAAAAACGTTGTTAACAAACCTTGCAAGATTTTTTTCATTCCTTCTTGTATAGCTGTAAAACCTAGTATCTCCACAGAGCGGTTTATAACCCTCCAACACCATCAAAACCGCTCGTGGAGTCCAGTGAGAACGCGCGTTCTCTTGCCGCGCCCACGAAAAAGGTCGCGCGGGTCAACCGCCAACAAATAGCATACCGTTGCGTAGCCCCATGCACCAGCTATCCGATACCGTTGCGTTTAGCGTTCTGCAACGTTTTCTATGCACGCTAGCGTAGCCAAAACGCCCACGGGTTGCGGTTGTCAGGGCCACGTTGCTACGGAAAATAGCGGCGCGCGCATACGTCAACGACGTTTTATGACGTGTGTGCGTACGCTACGCGTGAATCGGCTAATGAACACCATCCGCGGCATGCCGGCTTTCCCCGGACCTCGCCCCTGCTTTCCCGCCCCTAGTATATACGCCCACTGAAGATACAGAGCAGGCGCCAATGGCGGAAGCCTTGTCAGACAGTGTAGTGACTGAAAGAGAAATAGCGATAATAGCACAGGAGTATCTAATAAAGTGGGGGGAAATATCTCCGTTTCTGCAACTAAAAATCGTAACCGATGAGAATATACGAAGGACGCCCGGCGGTTACCGAGAACAGAAGAAAGCACTTCTGGGAGAGTGGAAGAGGTTGCACAGCAACCGCGCCACCTTCCGGGTCTTGATCCAAGCAGCAGAGAATGCCCAGAACATGAGGTTGGCTGACGACCTGAGGCGTATGCTGGAGAACCGTCGCGCCAATTCCTCCGACCGTACGTGCAGTAGTGACAATATTGAACGTGTTTACCGTGGAGTTTCTAATGGCTCCTCTGGTAGAGACAAGACAGATTTACCGTGTGTTTTTACTGAAAGTAAAACGAGCAGGAGCGAGCTAACCTGATCAAACCATTGGCAAAACGCTCTCGCTCGCCAAGAATTCCCTGCATTCGCCTACCAGGAAGGGCTATAGATAGGGTGATGATGAGTATCTTTTGCACAAGTTATGCAATATAATATGTGTGGTGTTTAATGTTTTTCCCTGCTTGTGGCATGCATTTAAAAATTTATCTGGTAAGCAAATAAGCGAGCAACATCCTTTGTCATTAGGTATAGCTAAGAAACCAATCATTGCGGTGCCTAGCCATTGACCAAGCCATACCTCGTACAGATGTTTCATCACCTCCTGCACCTCCACTTGTTCCCACACCTACATCGTCAGGCGAACATTCTGTGTCATCTTCTGCAGGTAAGGATGGATAAAATGCACGTCATTGCTCCTATTTATTTCATCTATTTCAACAGGTGGAGAGCTGAGACAAAGAATTGGTAATAGAGAAAGAGAGGCTTTGGCTGAAACAGGTGAGTTATGGTAGTGTTGGTTGGCTCACATTTATTACCCTCGGCGCGCATGTGCAGCTGGGTACTGTAGTTGGGTCTGTCTGTGTTTCCAATTACAGTAATTAGACGTTGACATAGAAATTATTAAGAACCAGGGCTACAGTTAAACCATATGGTGACTACGAAGGGGGTTATCTTTCTAGGTCGTGAAGCTCTCTGAGGTTGGGAGTGGAGTTAGGGGTGTAGTAGGCCAATTTTTCTATGGTAATAGGCGGGATATGACATTATCCGTATTCTATAAAACGGAGTAAAATGTATGGGAAAACATAGGAATGGTGTTGGATTTCAGGTTTTGTATGATAATAAAGGGGATATTCTATTAAACGGTATGATATTAAGTGGGACCCACTGTAGTGGCTTTCCCGTGACATTGGTCTACAGCTCGTCCTGCTCGGCGGCAGTCTCGAAGCTAGGAGCAAATGGGCCTTCCCACTCCTCGATTATTTCACAGTGATCTAACTTGCAACTTAGAGACTTAGTACTTATACCTGGCAGACCCAGTACTATGGGTTTTAGACACTTCTTGATTACTACACCCAACATCAAAGGGAATTATTCATGAGAGGTTCTAACCTATACATAATTACACAGTCTCACTCATACAAACGCAAGAGCACGACATGGATGCCAAGCCTTGAGAACTGGGGACGGTGGGTTAAACATCTTTTATGGCTACCCAACTCTCCCCACACATCCAATGCCACAGACTCTCGTGTAAAATCTAGCTACAGCTTACAGTACTGTATTGAAGTTAGTTACAATCACATACCTTAGGCTCTGGGGGACTTGCAATCCACTAGCGCACAGTGGGGTATTTATAGGGAGTTGTGATGTCATGGTTATGGAATTTCCTAATAGGGAAATGAGTTTGTTACTCTAGGGTCCTGGTGATATTATATTTAACCCTCGGCACGCATGCGCAGCGAGGGTACAGTAGTTGGGTTTGTCTGTCTGTCTGTCTGTTACTCAACATCTCACTTATCGAATGTTTTTTCGTCTCACAAACGATGCTACCTACTTAACGGGCAATGAAGGTCAGAAAATTTGTGCGGTTTTCTCTGAAAATGCTTCGTTGCAAAGCTAGAGCGCTCCCAGCATTGTATATACGGCTAATGCCATTTTATCGCTGCGGAAAATGCGCATGCACTTATATTTAGCACAGGCTAGCTTACCTCGACCGGGTCCGCTTATCTTGAAGGTACAACAAGTCACAACGAATGGCGTGTATCGACTCTTGCATGCTATCTACTACTGTAGCTAGCCCGTGTCAGACTCTCTGCAAGCTACTTGTGGGAGACCACGCATACTAATACAATTAGCGGTACCGCGCATGCGCAGTTCGCCGAGGATTTGCACTTTAGTGCATTTCTAGTGATACTCGTGTAAAAATGGTGTGTGTGTGTGTGTGTGATTTATGAAGAGAGAGATAAGGAAGAAGGGGGGGAGAGAGAAACAGGGCTGGGAGGGCTTTTGTTTGCATCGCCTGGGCAACAACCCTGCGGTCTTACTACACCCGCAACCCATGTGCACAGGAGTGTCATTATGTGTGTGGTATGCATTTGCCCGGTCATCAGGGAAGTACCTATTTCCGTCATTGTATGACAACAGGTTTCGGTCCCTTTAATCTTCCGACCCGAGGTCAACTCTGGAATAGGCGAGACCACTTCCCAGCAAGGAGTCCGGCATAAAATGTACAAGTAAATTAAAAATCCTGCGAATAAAAAAAAAGAAGGCATATAGGGATGGTATAAAAAGAAAGGGAGACAAGATAGGGATTGGATACACGAAGCATGGTTAATGAACAGATTTGAGTACGCTGACACCCCCAACCCCATCACACCATCCCTATATTGTTGCCTAGGTGAAGTGTTAAACATTCACCATTACAATAGTCAGAACTTACAATGCACTACTGAGTAACCAACACCCTTATAGAGTCCAAGTGGAGTTTAATTAAAGGGAATGTGGCAGTATAAATGTTACTAAAAACAACAGGGACACGGTGAAAGAATGCTTGCTTTTGGCAACCTTTAGCCCCTATAAGAGTAGCACACCAGACAACAATATAGGGATTGTGTGATGGGGTTGGGGGTGTCAGCGTACTCAAATCTGTTCATTAACCATGCTTCGTGTATCCAATCCCTATCTTGTCTCCCTTTCTTTTTATACCATCCCTATATGCCTCTAATTCGCAGATTTTAATAATTTACTTGTCTCCACTCATTTTTTATATACGTACTACGTAGTATGTCTGTGAAGGGGCAAGCCCATAAAAATTAATCATAGAGAATAAGGCTGTTGGCATCATGAAATGCGATGCGTACCATGTTTCATCATCTGAAGAGTGAAGAAGTAATTTTAAAGCATGCGCTTATATATTTTAGCACAGGCTTAACTCGACCAATCCTACCGGTGCCAGGTTTCCAATTTTTCGTTCTAGCCTAAGAATTAATATTTCATAATACTAGATAAAGAAATCACCGAGACGAGAGAAAAGATTGATCAGTTGCAGAAAGAATACTCGATATCTCGTTTGCGCTGCTGAAGATTAGCATAGTGTTGCAGTTAAAAGTTGCGCTACTCCTCCCTCCTCTGTCTGTCCATCTAAAATCTCAAAAGGAGCATAAAGGTTTGTACTAAGCGAAAGTCGAAATACACAAGCTGAATCAGCTGAGGATATAATTGATGTTATTGGCGAACACTATGACTATCTCCACTACACTCTGTTAAAGTATGTCATTGATCTCTACGGCAGCGACGATCTGAAGCAAATGATGAAAAAGTATGAGAATAAGTTGAAAGCATTTAGGAAAGAAACAAGGCTTGAAGTATTTTCGGACATTTGCGCTGATGAGCCAGAAGATATCAACGGCAGGTTCCCACGATGGTTAGCAAGACGACATGGACTGGAGAACCGCTCACACACTGGAGATGTTGAGAAGTTTCGCATTCAGTCTGGCGGGAGCTGTCCTTGTATGACTTCTTCTCCCTCAACCTCGTGAAAGTGGCTCGAGGGTGTGTGTGAGGTGACATGGCGGGTTCTCGTTCTCTGGTGACCTCACATCCAGAACTCTGTCAAGCCCAGCAGTCAGAGCATGATGGAGCACCACGTCACCACTCTCACCATTGATGGATTCATCAGCTCCGACTCCTCTTTCGGTAGTGCTGTTTTTCTTTTATAGTGAGCTCCCTTTCCCAACCTAGTGACGTCTCGCTGCTTTTTCACCTCCCTTTCTCCTCTTTTGTTCATTACTATGCCTGCCCGGTGTTGGCCCAGTCCGGACCTCATCCTCGACTCTGCTCTACGCGCTTTTCCGATCTTTCTCAGGTTTATTCTTTCATGCTACTCTGTGTGACGTGCGTCTGTCGTCGCTCGCTTTGATCGCCTCAGTCGCGCATGGGTCGCGCGTGATCTCGCTGACGATGCTTTCGGTCGTTGGTCGACCCGTCGTTTTCCTCCTTGGCTCTCCTTCCCCTCATCCTTTCTCTTTGTATTTCTATCTACCTCCTATCTGTGTTTTGTTGCTTTACTTTACCTCTCGTCGCCATGCAGTCTGGAGTACAAGGTTCATTCGACTAGGGCTTCAGGCTATTGATACCAATTACAGCTACCTGTTGGAGGAGATGTCGCCAGATGAAGTAGTTCCACACCTGGTGCAACGAAGGCTGCTGACACAGCCACAAGGAGAAGAAGTTTGGGCGAAGAGCAGTCGACTAGAGAAAGTACATATAATTGTAGAGGCACTCCGAGAGGCTAAGAATAAAGTTGTTGGGATGTTCCCAACATTCTGTATGGCTTTGGCTAATGCAGGACAGTTACATGTTTCAGAGAGACTCCGTAACAGTGAGTTCCTAAAACATTATACATACACCAGTTAAGGTCCTTCATTCTCAGAGTTCCAGAGTGTCCTGAAGGGTGAGGCAGTCTCCCACCAACAAGAGGAAGATGAAGTCATGATCTCTGGAGAGTCTAGTACCCAGTCCTCTCCTCTTCCTCCAGATAGCCACCTCGTCACTCTTCAATTGGAGGGTTCTACCCTCACAAGAGCACAGTACAACACCATACACAGCCTCACCAGCTCCATACTCCGTATCCCCACTGGTGATATGGTGTATGATGGCCACACCCTCAATCCTCTCACTCTTCACTGGCACTACTATACTATTTGTCGGTGGTTCATTTTCCTGTCTTATTACAATGCAATGGCACAGGAGGGTATTAGAAATATGCTTGTGAATGGAGAGGAGGTTATCATTCTTCATTTAAATGTAAGTGAAATTTTTACACTCTGTGCCATCACTGGTACCCATGTATACACAGGAGATCGGTCTTTTCAATGCTGCATATGATGGAGATATAAAGTCATTGGATTGCGCTCT
>CASHTH010000177.1:0-34655 GCA_030341885.1 Geodia barretti
AACAATTGCCACCAGCGGCGCACAATATGTTCCCATTGGAATCCCTATACTCTGTCTATATATTCTATTACCTATACTAACATAAATATTATCCATCAAGTATTCCACATATGTGACTAGCAAGTATCCCATCCATATCTTGTCTCCCTTTCTTTTTATACCATCCCTATATGCCTCTTTTTGTAAATTCGCAGGATTTTTAATTTACTTATCTCCACTCACTTTTATATACTACTACGTATATCTCTGTCAAATGGGGCAAGCCCCTATAAATATTAATAATGGAGGAAAATGCCTGGTGTAGTCATGGAAATTATGTAGTAATACACATGCGTACCAAGTTTCATCTCCATACGTGGTACTGTTAGAGAGTTTGAGGAGTGAAGAAGTAATTATAAACAAAAGTTCCAGAGGCTTTTTGTTGTTGTAGTTGTCATGGAAACGATGTACTATACATTTACACCAAGTTTCACCTCCATGCGTGCTATAGTTAGCAAGTGTGAGGAGTGAAGAAGTAGTTTTAAAGAAAAGTGCCTGAGGCTATTTGTTGTTGTGGTTGTCGCGGAAACGATGTAATACACTGCGCACCAAGTTTCACCTCATTGCGTGTTACAGTTAGCAAGTTTTAGGAGTGAAGAAGAAGTTTTAAAGAAAATTGCCTGAGGCTTTTTCAAACAAAATGCGGTCGTCATGGAAACATGTGATCGTCATAGAAATTATGTAATTGGCATACATAACAAGTTTCATCTCTATGCGTGCTACCATTGGAAAGTTTGAGGAGTGAAGAAGTGATTTTAAAGAAAAGTGCCGGAGGCTATTTGGTGTAGTGGTTGTCGTGGAAACGATGTAATACACATGCGCACTAAGTTTCACTTCCTTGCGTTCTACAGTTAGCGAGTTTGAGGAGTGAAGAAATTCAAAATTGCCTGAGGCTTTTTCAAACAATATGCGGCTGTGATGGAAATGATATAATAGGCATACGTACCAAGTTTCATCTCTATGTTTTCTACCATTGGAAAGTTTGAGTAAATTTAAAGAAAAGTGCCTGAGGCTATGTATAGGTTAGACGCGGAGCCGTGGCTGCAGCACAAGTCCGCCCCGCTGCAGTGTCCGTTGTAGGCCTTGCTGCCTTTGGGCACTCCGCCCAGCTGTTTGCACGCGTTTTTCCCTGCACGCTTTCTCTAGCGTCTTCCTGGCTCCTCTCTGCTGCTAGAAGAGCCTGTTCCTGGTTTCTTGGTAGGAAGAACAGCTCCAGAAGCTGTCGTCCGCATGCGTGGTTTCCGGGGCTACGAATAGTCACCGCGGAAGAGATAACCATCAAAATTATTTACCACTAAAGTCGCAATCTGATTGGTCAATTGCGTGTCACCGTAGTCTAATTGTTGTTGTTTACAAACATGTATTGGGATTTTGATGTTGGCTATTGTGTATAGAAACTTTTGCTCACATATCTCTTACCAGTTGTGAGTTACACTGACACACGTAGTATGCCCATTATAATGTATTGCCTGTGACAATTTACAGTATTGTTTACAAACAACAGTATGACGTTGCCCACTTGGTTATGTACATTCCTGCAAAATTTCATGGCTTTATTAACCCTCGGTGCGCATGCGCAGCGAGGGTTACACTACTTGGTCTGTCTGTCCGTCTGTTACCACGTTTTCTGCCACCACGCGCAACAAACAGGCAAAATAGCGACACCAGCGGGTTCAGCGCTCAACTGCCTTTATTTTCAATTAGGCGATTTTCGTAAAGTGCCGCGTTCAGAAGTTATGGTGTGAAAACCAAGTTGAACAACTAATTAGCACTGCCTTACCTCGACCTCATCCGCTTGCTCTGTGTACCTCGGAGGCACAAGAGGCCACAACGAAGGGCGTGTATCGACTCCCGCATGCTATCTACTACCTTAGCTAGCCCGTGTCAGACTCTCCGTGATCTATATACTAGCGAGAGATCACGAGTGAACGCAACAATTAGCGGTATCGCGCATGCGCAGTTCGCCGAGAGTTTGCACTTTAGTGCTTTTCTTCTCTTTCGGTTTTTGAGTTATGCTGGTTAAACAGGAAGGAGAAGAAGATGAGCAAAACTCCCTATCATAGCTCCATACATCTGATGCTAGGTACCATGCCTATCCCTAAGTACTACCGTACTTAGTGCTACATGCGTACCAAGTTTCATCTCCATATGTGCTGCCGTTAGCAAGTTTGAGGAGTGAAGAAGTAAATGCCTGAGGCTATTTGTTGTTTTCCAACTAGTATGTGGTTGTCATGGAAACGATACCATGCACATCCTGACCAAGTTTCATCTCCATGAGTGTTCCCTTTAGCAAGCTTGACGAGAAGTGCCTGAAGCTATTTGAACAATATGTAGTCGCTATATATATGTATTTGTCATGGAAATGATGTTACACGCATACGTACCAAGTTTCATCTCCATGCGTGGTGCCATTAGCTAGTTTGAGGAGTGAAGAAGTAATTATAAAGTTCCTGAGTTCCTAAATCATGTAATACACATGCACACCAGCTTTCACCTCCATGCGTGCTACAGTTAGGAGACAAAAGTGCCTGAAGCTATTTGTTGTTGTGGTTGTCATGGAAACGATGTATTATGCAAGTTTCACCTCCATGCGTGCTGCGGTTAGCTAGTTTGATGAGCGGTGATGTAGCTTAAAAGAAAACTGCCTGAGGCTTTTTCAAGAAATATGCGGTTGTCATGGAAATGAAGGCCTACATACCAAGTTTCTTCTCCATGCGTGCTACCATTGCAAAGTTTTACGAGTGAAGAAGTAAATTTTAAGAAAAGTGCTATTTACAAACATGTATTGTTGTGATTTTGATGTTGGCTATTGAATACATTATGTATTTTTGTCAAGGAAGTGAAACATGAAAATCTGAAATGTATGGGCTTAATGCAGGACAACCTGTGTCATCCCTGTATCACTAAGTATGGTCGTACTTAGTATATAGGGTTGACGCAGGTCATCCTGCATTATGTCACTAAGTACGGTAGTACTTATACCATGATTTGGACCAAAAACGAGTTTTCTGATTTCCCGAATACACCTCAAATTTTTACAAGAAAAACGAGCTAAAATTAAAAGCAATAAAGTGCAAACCCTCGGCGAAGTAGCTCCCAGAGAGTCTGACACTTGGCTAGCTACAGTAGTAGATAGCACGCGAGAGTCGATACACGCCATTCGTTGTGACTTCTTGTGCCTTCAAGATAGACAGAGCAAGCGGACCCAGTCAAGGTAAGCCTGTGCTAAATATAAGCGCATGCGCATTAACTGCCAGCGATAAAATATGGTGACTACCAGCATTTGCCATACAATGCTGGAAGCGCTCTAGCTTTGCAACGGAGCAGTTTCAGAGAAAACGTTTCAAAATTTCTGACCTTCATTGCCCGTTAAATAGGTCGTATCCTTTGTGAGACGAACAAACACACGAGAAGTGAGATTGAGAGTAACACACAGACAAACCCAACTACAGTAACCATGCACGTCGCATGCACGCCGAGGGTGAATTATGGTATAAATAGTTTTTTTATTTATCTCGTTTTTCTCTTGCTAAAATGTAAAGAGAGAATTGTGCATTAGCTACCTAAGGAAGCCAGGCGATAGTTGTGCTAAGCGCACGGAAAACACTCAGAGCACGCGTAGAGTGAAACGGGTGTGTGGTCGACAGCATGGCACTGGCGGGCAACCAAGCACCCGAAGGCAGGCGGCTCGCTGAATGCTTCATGTAGAAAACACCATGTGATGCCAAGAGATAAAAGATTCGGAGTTCTTGACAGCTGTTTTGGGCTTGTTGGCCCTCATCAGCAGAGCATACCGCAACTTCTCTCTCTAGCATCACGGCATATACGCTACGTCTCCAACGTTAGCGAGTAAGACATCGGTGGCCAGGAAGACGCTGGTAAGCCCGCACCGTCAAGAGCACTTGTCCATTTGTTCGTGCGTACGTACGCCTTTAATGGTGTTTGTGCCACTAATGGTTTTTCCACTAACAATGAAACTTGGTACACTGATGTACCATGATCAGAGTTCAACAAAACAGAAATTACAAGCTTGTAAACAACAACAAACAGCCCCAGGCAATAAAAACTTGTAAATGGTGTTTGTGCCTATAAATTACTTGGGGTTGGTCCTCTAACAATGAAAGTTGGTACAATGATTGACCATCATAAAGAGTTCACCGAAACAGAATATACAAGGTTGTAAACAACAGCAAACAGCCTCAGGCAAAAAACACTTTTAAATGGTGTCAGTGCCTATAACTTGCACAATGAAACTTGGTGCACTGATGTAATGTGAATGACGCAAAACGTCTTAGGCGATAGCTTAACTCATTGCGCGCGTTAATGCGCACGCGTGGAATTACCTCTTCCGCGTGGTTTTTTCGAGTTCGCGCGTGCCGTTTTGTTTGCGTGTTTATACTTGGTGTAGGCCCGCAGACGAAGCCCAGATTCGTTCTTCGTCTGTTAGAAAGCCTAGTGTCATCTTAGAGCCGCAGGGAGGCCCCTTTTCCATGGCAGATCTGCATTCATCGCTCTTTGACGCGTATTATACGCGCGGAAGGTGTGGCAGCTGCTGCGCACACCAGCCCCGCCTTTTATTTTGTACATGCGCAAACTGTGCGCCCACTCAAAGGTCAAAGGTGTAGCAAGGTCTAGGCTGTGCCAGCGAGTAGCGACGGCAACTAGGACGAAGAGAGTAGTGAGTGTTCCTGTGCATCTATATATATGCCGATCGCGTTGGCTAACATCCGTGTAACGAATCTATATATAGATTCCCCGCGTGCAATGAGTTAAGGCAACTAATGTAACTTTTTTATGGGCTTATGCCCAAAAATATCCCCTTTTATATGCACACCATGCATGTGAATGCAGTAAAAAAAGAAAAAGAGACAAGTAAATAAAAAGAATTAAAAAAGTGTGGAATATAGGAAGTAAGGTGAACATGATGCAGTAGTACAATTGATTATGCTACATACTTTGAACTGACATCGCTTGCTCATGTAAAATTTCCTCCTCGCAAGCCCTATATTGTCGCCACCTTCACTGTTTGTGTAGTAAAGTGCGAGGATAATGGTGAAAGGATTCTGTATGTAGATGGCCAAGAACGCAGCATTGTAAAACAAGAAATGTTCGAGGAGGTTCGATGCAATTCAACCACTCTGAACTTGAGTACAAGTATCGTACACACTACGTTCCCCTTGCGAATATGTTTATAGAGAAGGTTCATTGATGTCGAACTACCCAGAACTCATGTAAAACGATACATAAACGTACAAAGGCAAGTTTCAATGGCTTATTCATAGATGTACATCATAGAAGGGAGCACACTCGTACTTCGCGACAATATAGGGCTCGTGTGGAGGAAATTTTACACGAGCAAGCAATGTCAGTTCAAAGTATGTAGCCATCACTCTGTTGTCCCTTTACCTTCCTATATTCCACACTTTTTTAATTCGAAACATTTTTTATTTACTTGTACTAACTACTACCGTAGTTAGTGATAGAAACTTTCGTTCATAATAACTCATTTTTAGTAACATTTCTTAATTTAGCCCGCCGCATTCCCTTTAATGGATGTCACAATGACCTATTGTTAAAAAGCTAAAGTTAATGGATGGCAACTATTATGGATTTACAGTTTTCAACATAGCAAATAAACATACTTTGAATGTGCCGACACAATTTTATTCACCGCTAAGTGTGGTGGCAAAACAAGGCTCCTCTCTGCAAAAGCGTGAGTCCGCGAAAGTTGCTTCCTATTGCACATTGCATTCACTACGAGTTACAGAAAAGGTAAGGTATCTACTAAAGGTTAGTAGATTGTCCCACGGTAGTTAACAAAGACTTATGCTATTCGCATGTTGTACAAGAATTCAACGAGAAACATGCTGAAATTGCACTCCCGCAAAGTTTTCATGCACACTGGGTGATGTACGTAATTGCTGAATCTACTGTACCGCATACAATGACAAATTGTATTTTATATAGATTGTGGATGTCTTGCATCCTGGTCGGGCCAATGTCCCAAAGACTGAGCTTCAGCAGATACTGGCCAAGATGTACAAGACAACCCCAGATGTTATAGTCTGTTTTGGCTTTCGGACAGCATTTGGTGGGGGCAAGAGCTGTGGTTTTGCTCTCATTTACGATAGTCTTGATTTCCTCAAGAAAAATGAGCCTAAATACAGACAAGTCAGGGTAAGCATTGTGAAGTTTAAAATAAGATTAGATTTTACTAAGTACCATTTTCTTGCCTATTTTTGCCGTTATTTTTGCAGTCTTGAAAGGTTCCATAGTATCGTTTCGTGATCCCGTTCTACCTGTGCACAGTCTGCACAAAACTAGAAATGTATGTACATACAGTACTGCTCAGATGCAAAGTATAACGTAAACGCGTTCAACACGTGTTCGCGAACGCAGCGACGAATGCGTTTGCAATGGCGATGAATGCATTTACACGCGGCGATGGACGTGTTTACACATGGCGACGAACACGTTTCCTCCTGGCGAAAACGTGTTTGCACGCGGCAACGAAAGCGCGTTTACACACCTCTTTAGCTACAG
The DNA here is from genome assembly GCA_030341885.1 of Geodia barretti. NCBI lineage: Eukaryota > Metazoa > Porifera > Demospongiae > Tetractinellida > Geodiidae > Geodia > Geodia barretti. The sequence goes on from CASHTH010000177.1 coordinate 6,583, forward strand.
TAGGGGTAAATATTTCCGTTCCATTTTGTTGAGCTTCCGTTCCCTTCTTAAACAGCGTTTATTTACCGTTGCAATTCGTTCCATTTCGTTGCGTTCTGCTTAGAATCGTTGACTTACATGCGTTCACGTGAGGGCCGTCATTCGCGAGATGCGAAGGCCTTACTGTTAGGATATTTCTTCTAGCACCTGCATGGGTACTGCCTTCTCGTTGCTTCGCGTTTGCGCTAAGAAAAAGCCTTGTTTCGCTCCCCCGCTAGCGAGTCTCTACCGCGTTTGCGGTGGGCATGTCACGCGGAATGCAAAACTGAACGGAAACGATGAGATGATAGTTGATGAGATGATGGTAGACCTAATTGCTGATGAGATAATAAATAACTCAGATGACACTGTTGATGAGATAATGAAAAGCGCTGAAGTGCAAACCCTCGGCGAACTGCGCACGTGCGGTACCACTAATTGATGGGCTGGGCTTTTAGTATGCATTTACTCGTGGTATCCACGCTAGTAGCTCGCGGAAAGTCTGACATGGACTAGCTACAGTAGTAAATAGCATGCGGGAGTCGATACATGCCCTTGGTTGTGACTTCTTATGCCTTCAAGATACACAGAGCAAGCGGCCCGGTCGAGGTAAGCTTGTGCTAATTAGCACATAACAGCATGCGCATTTTCCGCCGTGATAAAAAATGGCCGACTACACATTAGCCGTACAATGCTGGAAGCGCTGTAGCTCTGCAATGGAGCATTTTTCAGAGAAAACCACTGACCTTCATTGCCTGTTGAGTACGTCGCGTCGTTTGTGAGGCATCCGAGAGGTGAGATGTAGAGTAACAGACACACAGACAGACACACAGACCCAATGAAAAGCAGTGAAGTGCAAACCCTCGGCGCACTGTGACGCGCACGCGTAAGTAAAGTACCACTAATTGATGGGCTGGGTTTAGTTTCTCATTTAAGTAAGCACATCGAAGCTTTGTCACTTACTCCCAAACTTAATATTCATGGCTTGACACCCCTCATCAAATGCTTATATCCACGCCCCATATTCCAACCATCATTCAAGGGTTTGTAAGCGGCCTATTCACAGTTTGCTCGCTAGTTTCAGCTGCTCTCATGCTTGCCATGTGCTTTCTATTCTGTCTATGCACAGTTTGCTCGTTAGTTTCTGATGCTCATTTACTGGCTTTCTGCAACATATCTTTAGCCTTCATAGCTTATCTGACTGTAAGACTCGCATGCGTTTCATGGCAAATTATGCTCTGCTTTTCTCTTGGCTCGAAAGACATGTTGGCAAGATTTACACACTTCCAGCCTTAGTGGTACAATAGTTTCACACTGTGGACATACCTTACTTGGAGGCATGATAGTAAAATAGCAACTCACAGACCTGGAGACGTCTTCTCACGGAACGAGAAACAAAATGGCCCTTTACACCACGTGGTCGAACATATGCGCATGCGCATTTTCCGCAGCGATAAAATTGGCCTACTAGCACTAGCCGTACAATGGCGGAAGCTTTGCAACGAAGCATTTTCAGAGAAAACCGTTCGAAATTTCTGACCTTCATTGCCCGTTAAGTAGGTCGTATCATTTGTGAGACGAACAGACATTCGAGAAGTGAGATTGTGAGTAACAGACACACAGACAGACAGACAGACAGACAAACCCAACTACAGTACCCTCGCTGCGCATACGCGCTGAGGGTAATAATAAAACAGAGTTGTTAATGAGATAATAATTAAACAGAGTTAAACTAACTGTTAGTTATGAATTAGATGACAAAGTGCAAATGAAGTGAGTCATTCAATAGGGTAATTTGCTATTTGAGCGTGGTTTAGTTAAACTAGGGGTATAATGGGATGATTGTGACGAATAAACATGATGTATTATATTTTTTACCTCTTTATCCGGAAAATTCACTTCAGTTCCATCATCATCGTAAAGTTTGACAATCCATTTCCTAGTTTCGAAATTGTATGAAGATAGCCATCCACGGTACGATACACCATCGGCATACAGTACTTCTACCTCCTTCTCGCCTCCATCTTTCCTTTTGTTGCTACTTGGGGGGCTTTATCCATCGAAAGGCTGACATTTGTTGGGTAACTGACACAACTGAATCACAATGTACTAACTACCAATATATAAACACACTGGAATGTTCTAGAAACTAAGCACATGTTCTCCGCACGTTGTTATGTCCCCCCCACCAAGGAGTACCAGTGGTAGAGAGTCCATCGATGCGGAAGGATTGGGTTGAGCTTTCAGCTGTCGGTGAAAATGTTCCACCATGCCATTCGACTTAGGGTAGTAAGCGGTTGTTCTGGCGCGTTTCGATCCGAGGAGATTCATGAGTGCGTTCCAGAGATTGGACTCTAACTGACGTCCGCGATCTGTAAGAATTTGTAGAGGGAACACCAAAACGTGAGATCCACCTGCTGATGAAAGTTTGGGCGACAGCTTCTGCAGTGATAGAAGAGAGAGGAAGAGCCTCTGGCAATTGTGTGAAATGGTCTACGCATGTAAAGAAGTAAGTGTATCCTCTGGAGTGTGGGAGTTGTCGATATGGAGAGTGTCGAATCTTGCCTCAGGGGTTGGAAAAGAAGAGGGTTGGGTGAGTGTGATGCTGTTCTTTTGAGCGCTGACACTGGATGCAGGGACGTGTCCATCTGCGTACGTCTGAATTCATTTCCGTCCACACGTATCGCGAGGCAAAGAGTTGTCGAGTTGCTCGGATCCGGGGTGGGACAAGAGGGTGAGGAGGCCCAGTGGACATGTCACAGAGGATAGTGTCGGTAGACATTAGCACAGGGATGGATTCCACCTTGAGCGAAGAGAGTGGGGAAGATTGCAGAGCTTGAATCTCTGGATCCCTTTTCTGAGCCTCGACCATGGCGGCAAAGTACTGACGGAAGTCCAGTGACCAGAGCGTTGGTTTCGATGTGTGACAGAGCGTCTGCGACTGGGTTGTTGTGTCCTTTGACATGTCAAGTGGCCGAGGTAAATTGGGAGATGTAGTCGAGCTGTCTCGCATGCCGCGGAGAGTGACGATCAAGACGGGCTGTGACAGTTTACGTGAATGGCTTGTGATCTGTGAGGACATAAAAGTGCCGACCCTCCCGGAAATGACGGAAATGCTTGATTGCCATGTAGACCGCTAATGGTTCCTGGTTGAAGGTACTGTGACGTGTCTCAGCGGGACGTAGCTTTTTGGAGATGAACGAGATTGGCTGCCATGTCCCATCGACGAGTTGTTGAAGTACGGCTCCCACTGCAGCGTCTGATGCATCAGTCATGAGGCAGGTCGGTGCATCCAGCTTGGGGTATGAGTGCAGAGTGCCATTGGTGAGAGCATCTTTCGTTGTGTTAAATGATGTGATAGCAGTGTCGTTACAAGCGATGGTCTGAGTCTTATTAGCAAGAAGTGCGTGCAGGGGTTGCAGTTCTGCACAGTGGAGTATAAAGCAGTGATAAAGGTTGACAAGACCCACAAACTCTCGTAGCTACTGCTGGGATGAGGGCTGTGGGAAATTGCGTACAATCTGTACCTTTTCTTGTAGGGGGTAGTTGGTCAATGTGGTGACCGATGAAGGTTAGAGTGGCGACACCGAAGAGGCACTTGGGAATGTTCGCTGAGTCGTTCGAAGACGAGGCGTACGTGCTGTAGATGTTCGTCCAGAGTCGTGCTAGCGATTACAAGATCGTCCATGTATGCGTAGCAGAAGTGGAGGCCACGCAAAACCTTGTCGATGAAACATTGAAACGTTTGCGCTGCGTTTCGGAGACCAAATGGCATTCGTACAAATTCGAATAAACCGAACAGCATGGTCACAGCGGTCTTGTGGACGTCTGTTGGCTCCACTGGAATCTGGTGATAGGCACGTACCAGATCTAGCTTCGAGAAGATGGTAGTGCCTTGGAAGGTGGAGGAAAAATCCTGAATGTGCGGGACAGGGTAGCGGTCAGGAACGGTGATCCGGTTGAGAGAGCAATAGTCACCGCATGGGCGCCAATCCCCCCGTGGTCTTCTTGGGCACCATGTGTAAGTGGGAAGACCAGGCACTGGAGGAAGGGTGGATGATTCCGAGCTGCAACATATCTTGAGCCGTTCCGGTGCCAGGTGACAAGGACGGGCGGAGACTGGGGGGCCTGAAGTGATGATGTGGTGCGTGATGTCGTGTTTGATAGGAGGGTCAGGGGAGCACACTTGTGTGAGAGTAGGGAACTGAGAAAGAAGAGGAATCACCTGTGTTTTGGGGAGTGAAGACAGGGCTGGGTGAGGGGTCCTGCATGACAATTCCTTGGATACAGAGGTGAGTAGATGTGTCTGTAAGCTGGTGTTGTCGCATGTCCCCCAGGAGTGCAAAGTGCCGGAGGAAGTCTGCTCCGATGATCGGCTTCTGCATGTCTACGACAAGGAATATCCACTGGAAGTTGCGATGAAGACCGAGGTTGAGCGTTAGTGAGCGTTTGTTAGTGAGCGTTTGCCGTACGTGGTGATCGGTGTGTTGTTCACAGCCATGAGAGTGAGTATATCTGGTGGGCGTTCGCGATCAGAGGGAAAGGGAGGTGTGATTCTCACCTCTGCCCCTGTGTCCACCCAAAATCGGGTACTGATATCTTGGTCGGTGACCGAGTGTTTAAACTTCGTGTGCAAGGTTCTCTGCATTTCTGGGCAAAATGACTCGTGCGACTAGCGAGGCGGAGATGGGCTGTTGACACATCACAGCGGTCTAGATGGGCTTCGGGGGTGGGATTGCATGGTGAAAGACTCAACCAACCCTGTCAGGCGGGACACTTCCTCCTGGAGCTGCTTGACTTCCGAGGAGGAGATTCCTGCGGCGGCAGAGGCAGGGTCGGAGAGGTTAGCGATACTGGGCATAGCTACTTGACTTTGTCGGCCAGTTCGGCGAGCTTGGGGAGGTCCGTGGAACTGTTGGTAGGCTCGAGGACCATCCTGACGTTCGCGGGGAGGCACTGGAGAAAGTGTTCGAGTAGAAGGGGGTAGCGTCTGCTGTATCACCTAGAAGTTGCTGCATGTGTCTTAGTAACTGAGACGGCTTGCGGTCGCCCAGTTCCTCACCGCTGATAAGCTGCTGCAGTTTTTGTTGCACGGAGGTGGCGGTGCGTTTGATTGAGCGTGTCGTAAGGTCGATCCTCGGGCGGGTTGAGGAGGTCCCTGACTTCTGTGGCGTATTCCGGGCTGAGGGAGCTGACGACGTAGTCGAAGCGGGTCTTCTGGGCCGTGCCTCCCCGCACGGTAAAGTTCGCTTCCATCTTTGCGAACCACACTTCTGGATCGGCTGGCCAAAATGGTGGCAGTTTCATGCTGACAGCAGCGAGGGGAGCAGCGGGGGCAGTTGCGGCCAAGTCGGTGGCTGGGGTGTCAATGGAACCGGTCGCCATTGCGCGGTCTCATGTCGCGGTCACCAATGTTGAGTAACTGACACAACTGAATGACAATGCATGAACTACCAATATATACACACACTTGAATGTTCTAGAATCTAAGCACATGTTCTCCGCATGTGGTTATGTCAGAGGTCAAAGTTTATCCACTACACATTTATCAGGTTGACAAAATGATGCATTTTTATAGTTTATACTTTTGGGATGCTTTCGTTATTATGACTGCTTTTGCTCTCTTGTTTTCATCCAATCTAGCTCTGTATGAAAGTTTGGAGCCTTCCTCACTCGCTCTGTACTGTAGTGCGAATACTTTGTCCTTCTCATATATACAGAGATTTCCTTGCAGCATAGAGTGAATATTTTTTGTCCACCACTCTTGTTGAAGAGTTAACACGCTCTACTCCATACGTGTCTCGTGGTGCTCTGTCCCAATCATCTGCATTCATTATTTTGGCCAGCATCTGTAAGTACCTTTTTCTGGTCCACCATTGTACCCACCTCTTTGCTCCTGACCAATCACACTCTGTTTCAACTACAGTTAAGTGATTGTCAGATAAATGTGGTTTAAAGAGGAAAGGGGCAATGAACCCTGCAGTGCATCAAAACACTTCAGTACATCTTCCTTAGTCTTGACAAATTGGCACAGTTGCGAGTTTTCTATTACCTCTGCTATTGAGCTGGTCAGCTACATGTTGGTATGATCGAGTCCAGTGAACATTGCTTGAATCAATATTGAAAGTTCCTCTTTTCTTTCATGTAAGGTGCTACTTCCATTTGACGAACATCACAACAGCTAGTAGGACAAGATATATCTTCAGTTTCACAAAACATGCTTACTAACAGTTTATGCCTACACTTTCCAGATAATTGAGAGTATGAGAATGGTGAAGCATAGCTGAATAAGTTTAGCAGAATCGTAGAGCGGTGTTGCGTGGCCATGTCTCTTGCCCAAAATGCAACATGTTGAATGTCATTATCAGAATATAGGATATATGCAAATGATTGCTGACCATCCCTACCTGCCCTCCCACATTCGTGGGCCCAAGCACTGATGGATGGAGGCAACCCATTCCTTATCACAAACCTCGCAAAATCATATAGATCAATTTCGTGTAATTGAGAATCAAGCTGTGTGTACAGGGCTCTTCCTGAAGCATATGTGAATATGCCAATCTTAGTGGACCTGCCGAGATGGTATACGCAGTTTAATGAGCCCTGCCCATGAAAACGTGACTCAAGTTACCGTGGAAACTCCGCTGGATAACATCGCGGTGGCGTAATGCTGTTGTCCACCAGGGTACAGGCAACGGACACCAGTTTCAAAACCAAGTTGAAAAGTGCAACAAGGACAGCAATCCCACGATCCAGATCAGATGTGTGGTGAACGTCGGTGTCAGCAGGAGCCGTTGAATGTCTTGGCGCTGATGCTTAAACTGTGAGTCGGACAACAGCAGCCTCTGCGAGTAGGAGGTTGTGCTACTCGATTGCGGGAATCATTCTGAAAAGAACAGTGAGGAAAGAAGCAACACTGCGAGTGTAAACACCACTATATGTCCGTGTTGAGCCATGCCACAGATATAGATACGACTCAGTAACACGGCTAAGACTGAGGTGGTTTCCCGCTGGAATGCAAACCGCAAGCGCCTCTGTAGCGAGGTGTTTCCCGTGCACACACTCGACCTAGTGAACCTACCTTGTGTAAGGGAAAAGGCAGCAACTTGAACGTGCTTCATATAACTTGGGGGTAAACAGCACAATCGTTGCTGTTAGTAACTCTTTCCCCTTGTGACTGTAAGGTAGTAAAAAAGCAGAGAGCAGCTTTGTTGACGTAAACTGTTCCCATTATTAGCTATACACAAGGGTAAGGAGTAAAACCCCTACTAAATTGTGTTTCTTATATGGTTGGCGTAAAAATGTCCCCCTTTATGTACATTAGCTGCTCGTGAACAAGGGAAATTTACGCCAACTTACCTTGCGTAAAATTTTCACGTTAGGTACAAATATGGGGAGAGTGGCGTAAAATCTTCCCTTTAGGTCTAAAAGCAATGATGGTGTAACATCTTCCCTTTAAACATAAAGGCAATATTTTTCTTTTCACGCCAACATATGTAGGACCCTCCAGGGGATTTCCTAACAGGAAACAGTATGAAGTTGACAATAGTGGGCTTTGTATAATGTAGCTACTGGTTAACCCTCGGCGTGCATGCACAGCGAGGGTAACAGTACTTGGTCTGTCCGTCCGTCTGTCCTCCTGTCTGTCTGCCTGTCTGTCCGCCTGTTTTCTGCCACCACGTGCAACAAGCAGCAACACCAACGGGTTCAGCGCTACACTAGCGTGAAAACCAAGTGAATAAGCCAATATGCAAATTAGCACGGGCTTACAGCGATTTCAGACTTCTTGCAATTGCGCACTTGAAGCGCGGGACTGCAATAATCACCTGCATGGGAAGGGCTACATTTGAAAATGATTGCATCCTGCAAGCCTGGAAGAAGTTCTTAGAGATGGAAGATGGTGTGGAAGAGCGAGGCTCTTGGGCTGCCAAATAGGACAGTTGCGAGCAACTTGTGCGTGGATCCTTCGACAGTTCCAGAATGTTGGCTCTTTTCCATGCTACTGGATCAGTAACTAAACGCTCCTACCCAAAGTATAGAGCAGCAAGAAAACTAACAAAGCCTTGTCAGCTACTTGTACTGTTCTAGCATCTATGTTTGTGAAATCCAAAGAGAGATAGAAGAGGCGCTGTTTGTTAGTGTTAGCCTCTCCACTATCTGCAAGTTTCTTTATCAGAGTAGTTTCACACGTCAGAGACTGCGGAATGTGGCATTACAGCAAGATGCTTTTCAGAGGGAGCAATACAAATCAGATGTATCAGTATACTCACCTGAGATGTTTGTTTTTGTCGATGAGACGGGGGCAGACAGACGCAACACATTGCGAAAGTATGGCTACAGTATGCGTAGAAGACCTGCATTGAATCATTCTTTCTTGATTCGAGGGGAAAGAATACCTGCTATTGCATGCATCTCACTACATGGACTGCTAGATGTCAAAACTGTGAAGGGTACCAGTAACGGTGACACTTTCTATGATTTTGTACAGGAAAATTTACTTCCTCACCTGATAAATCCTCATTCTGTTGTAGTACTAGACAATTGCGCTATATACCACATGGCAGAAGTATAATCAATGTTAAAAGGGATTGGGTACTGGTCCTCTTCCTTCCCCCATACTCACCTGACTTCAACCCCATTGAGGAAGCTTTTTCCAAAGTTAAGTCCGACCTTGGGAGCCACTTTGATGGTGATGGTACAACTGATGGAGAAACACTACAACTTACTAGTTTTACGAGTATAACGCCACAAGACTGTCATGGTTGGATAGCTCATCCAGGATTATATAACTTAGATTGAACTCAAATGAACTTTTCAAATGCAATCTCACACATGTAACTATCAAAAATTCAAGTATAATTCACTATGAAGGCTCACAGTTTACGAATTGAGGTAATGATTAGTTGTTTCTGCTCGTGATACTCTTCTGCAGTAAGAATGCCATCATTATACAGCTGCTGTAAGTAACGCAGCTGTTCATAGTTCTTAATGCGTAACTCCACTGATCGTCCAGGAGAAGTACCACTTGGCACTACTGATTGGGCCGTTCCTGATCCTTCTCCCTTCCTTTGAGAGCATCAGCAAAGGTGACAGCAGCTCCACTTATAGCATCAAACAAACTTTCCCTTCAAGCAGGCTTGGGAGTGCTTCCTATAAATGCAGGTATTTCTGGGGGGTATCATAATCACTGTGCAGACCCGTCGATATCGTTCGTACCCACAAACAAAGCCTTGGTGCATCATATTTAATCCCGTTTTTCTCACATTGTTCCATATAGGTTGTTTCGGTTTCTTCCTCCTTCCCCTGCCGATATGAGCCTCCAAGTTGAGAGTCTAACTCCCTTTTTCACTTAGGAGCACTATCAGTAGACCTGCCATCGCACCATAGAGCTGTATTTCCACCGTTCGGATATTTCTTGTACAATGCATCCAAGTGATCCTTAATTACTAGCCAAGTCTTTGCCTTCTGACTTCTATCATAGTATCCAACTGAGAAATCTAGCTGACTTGGTACTTGATCCCCGAATTCTTCAATAAGATTCGTCTTCATTTCCGTAACAGACTCAAACCTATCCGTGTGGCCATTCAAATGACGCAGAACGATATCACTCTTCTTTCTGGGATTGATCACCTTCACTTTGTAGGTGTAAGCTTGCACACGCCGTTTGTCTGGTTGTGGTTGGCCACTAGTAGTAATGTGCACATTATTCACAGCCCTACTACTAGTAACTGGTGCCACCGCTAAAACGGGCGGTAGATTGACAGGTAGGCTACCGGCGACTGCAACTTGCTGAGGAAGTCCGGAGGGTTGAACAAGCTGTTGTAGAAGGCTCTGAGCAGCAGCCTGCACGTCGTTAGGATTCATCATACGTGTACTTCATGCATGCATCTAACAGGAGCTTCCTGTCACATGACAGGAAGTTCCACTGTACCGCTGTTCGATGCAAGAACTCTGAAAATCGCTGAACCTCGACAGGGTCCGCTTGCTCTGTGTACTTTGGAGGCGCATGAAGTCACAACGCATGGTGTGTGTCAACTCCAGCATGATATCTACTACTGTAGCTAGCCCGTGTCAGACTCTCCGCGAGCTGCTCTAGCGAGAGACCACGAGTAAACGCATACTAATAGCCTAGCCCATCAATTAGGGGTATCGCGCATACGCAGTTCGCCAAGGGTTAGCCCTTCAGTGCTTTTCATTGTGCGACAGTAGCCTGCTACCAACACGCGACATGGAGAAGAGTGTTCCCACGAACGCATTTGCACTAGGCGACGAACGCGCACGCGCGTGGCAATGAGCGCGTTTGCACCCGGCGATGAACGAATGCGTTTACACACAGAGAAGACCGCGTTCGCGTTATACCTTGCATCTGGGCGGTACTGTATGTAAGTAAATGTGATGCGAACGTGCAAACCTTCACACTCAATGGGCTGGCTACTGATCTGCACGTACCTGAGTAAGACCATAGTGAATGGCAGAGAAACATCATTGTTAACGAGATTCTGCCGATTTTGCTAGCTAGCGGTACTTGCGATAAGTTGGCTATCGTGCATTATTTTGCAATGTTGATGACCACTCTTGTTTTTTGTCGGAGCTGCCCCCATCTAACGTAATCACTTCAGGGTTCTCGCTAAGAGTGGTGCAGTGCCGTGCTATAGTTACGCTCGCTCTATTGCAACAGCCCGCCGCAGAATGCGCAGTTGCGCACATGCTTGAATGATTATACTTATAGTTTACGTAAGTACTACAACTGAACCACTGTGGTCATCAGCATGTGCAGAGATCAGACGCCAGTGCCAACTGTGAGGAACGTAGCAAGGAAGCAAGGAAGGAAGTAGCTTTGTTTAGTTAGCTGTAATGTATTGTGTTTTAATTTGCCTCAAATTCACGTGGTTCTTGTGCTATTATTTAGACAGCCTCAACCAGTAAGGCCACTACTGCCTGTTACGAAGTTTGAAGTGTTTTTTTAAAACTTCCTTCTTGGTAAATAACTTTCACTTCCTACAGACCACAAACACTAAGTATACGCAGTGCGAGCAGACGTATGTAGTTGAAAAAGGCAAAAATCATCGTCTAGGTGCATTTGATGTTTGGACGTATAATATAGGCTCTATGTAGCTTGTACAGAGTTAATCATGTTTTAAATGCAATTTGTGTGTGTTTGCTCCATTTCGTGTGTTACCTTCTCTGCCAGAGGCCAAGTTTAGTCTAATCGGAAGAAAGGTGGCTAAAACAAGGCCTATATGTGTGTTTAGGTGGCGGTTCAGGCTTGCCACACAAGGGGTATATACTGTCAAAACTACATGACCACGACTATTTATTGACCAATTACCTAGTATAGAGCTAACATACACAACAGGCGTAGCAGATAGTTATATTCATGGTAGCATCCGCGCGTTTCAGGGCGGTAACACTTGGAGACAAAATATTGCGTACCGTGCGTCGTATCCACATAAAACCAATGCAAAGCATTCTACAGTCTCTGAGCTTTGCGGCAACATTTATAGTCCCGGCACATCACAAAATGTGGTCAGTACGCCAGCTTGTATGTAGCGCATTCTGGCATCTTTCGTGGGTAACTATTTCTGTAAGCGTGCGTTGCTAAAATACATATACATCGCTGCAAATAGCGCTAAGAGTGCGTATTTATCATTTTACATTTTAGGAGTATGCTAGAAGCAGATATTTTGCCCCCAAGACTTGCTTAAGTGCTTGATTTAAAACCTGCTCTTGTTTGTGTTGTAGTATGTATTTCAGAGTTATGCAGATATTCAGAAAGTGCATAAATGAACCTTTCATTTCATACCTAATGTCTGTTCGCGTTCACCTTGCCGCCGGAAGTGCACTATTCAAAACTGTTTACGCAAGGTTGCGCCATAATTGAAATATCGCGAATATTTGTGGGATGCTGCGCGTGCGTTAGCGTTTTTCCGCGAGTGTTTCTAGTAAAGACGGTTTATTCGAACAACAAACCTCTCATTCTTGCCTTTTCCTTTGCCTGGGCTCCCGCAGTAGCGGCGGGGAGAGAGGGTTCTTGCTCGCGCTGCGCTACGCGCGCACACTCTACGCGTAAGCACGCACATTGAGACCCGCGTGATTGCATTTTCGTGGTCAAAGGAACGTCGCGTACTTTGCTTATGTGACATACAGCTAAGTACGTAAGTAGGCGTTTGACGCGCTCGCAAAGCAGATAAATAGAACCTACGGTCAACTACAACCACGCTGCGCTTTGAAATTTCAAAATCGGTCGCTGTTTAGCTACATTACGGCAGATTTCCTACCGGCAAGGTAGACTTTAGTTTCATAGCATAGGTATACTTTTTCATGGAAGTGCACTGTGAATTGTTGCATACTTCCAGGTTATAAGGGGTGTGTGTACCTTACCTAATGGGTTGAACTCGGATTTTTAGGCTTGTGTTGTAATGCCTCGTCCCATACATTTGTATTGGAGTGGAAGAATGTGCATTAAATAGAAGCCGCACACGCATTCCTGCATACGTGTGGAATTGTGTGGGGCGTGTTCTACGGTGTTACGTAGTTTTACAATTTGTTGTGAGCCAAAAATTCCTACTATCCTTTTCCATGTTCAGGCACATTTACATGGAACATGACATGTAGGAATTTTTATCCCCTGAATGTCACCCATCACCGAAAGTACTAGGGAAGTATTGTTAAACAAACCGACTGGTGGACTGCGCTATTGCGCATGGCTACCACTGCGCCCCAATCTCGGAGACTGCGAGGTCAGGAGCCAATGTCGCCGAAGTCTAACCCATCGGTGGGAGTGGTCGGGAGCATCGCCACACCTCCCTCCGGGGGCACATTACACAACTAACAATAGTCAACTTGCTAGCTGTCTTGAGATTGCCGGCAGACTCTATCTAGGTGTACAGATAGGGCACTGGTATGCCACTGACTCCCAGCGTCTGAGCGTCTTGATTGTGACATCTGCCCATGCAGCCGTTGTGGCAGCCCCTACTTTGACTCGAATAACCAGATGTGTTAACCACTGCCTGGATGAGGGCTGACCCATCTTGGTACAGGAAGAATGGGTTGGTACAGGTGCTGGTCGAAATGCATTGTATTCCAAGACTGCTGCCACTGGTCAGAGCTTGGTATCAGTACAGCCCAGAAAGATGTCGACTCCCTGTTTGAAGGGGGCTGTCTTTAGGTGGACCATGACCAAGGAGAGATTACTATGGCTGTCAACAGATACATCCAGAGGAGGGCTAAGTCGTAGTCTGTTGCTGCTGTGAGTGTGAACTCGCCCACCCTCATGAATCCAAACAATCATGCAGCAGGCAGCCCTGAGCATGGCTTTAGCTGCACTTGTTGCCCATGGGTCCTGAGCAGCTTGGCATTCGGGGGCGAGAGGGTTGTCTTGAGGCATGTTTGATGCCTCGAAGAACTACATATTGGAGGCGTGGAAAGGAGCCTGGGGTGAATGGATCACCATGGCCTGCAATTATGTGAGAGTGATGGATAGTGGAGAGGTAAGACTTCACCGTTAGTGGGCCAGGCAAGGTGGGCATCAAACAGGCACAGAAGTTTATCTGTGAGTGGGAAAGGCTGGAGCCCTGCATCGGTGTAAAAATGTATAGGAACCATCTCTGCCTTGATTGATATACCTTGAGGGTAACTGGGGCTAGGGTCTGTGCAATGTATTGATGAACATTGCTCTCCAAGTCATGGGGCACCAATGGGCGAGCAGCTCCTGCACGCAGGTGCATCAAGGTTGAGTCTCCTACCCAGCCTGATAACAGGGCAGCCACCAGTGCCGCATTTTCTGAGCACATTTCTCTGAACTCGACAGTTTCTCTGAGCACAATTATTTTGTTGTGCCATTCTCTGCTGTTGATCTGCTGTAATTATAGTAATAATTATATGATAACTAATTTTACATTGCACATGATGTTCATAGCATGCACATGCTGGTTGGACTTAGCTTGATCTTGAATGTAGTTTGCGCAGAATCTGCCCTGCTTATCCACTTATCTCTATCTGTCCCTAAACTAGTGCATGTTTGAGCATGCACTAGGCGAGTTTGCGTGAGCTGTTCTATATTTCACATGTGTTTTGTGCTATTATTATGGTATGTGCAGAGCCATGACATAATACATTCTCGCATTGAAACGACTAAGTAGGCTTACCTTCCTTGCCGTTTAACTTAGTTCGTCTTTGTATTCAACACTGTAGCATACTGCATTCTAGACATGTTACCTGTTCTCTGTAAGCAGGAGCTCTTTCTTGCATCGTGGTTTACACCACAAAAATGGAGGCAGGAGGTTGCTTGCCGTAGTAGTCTCGTAGATCAGGGTTATGCCAAGGCCAGCGTTGGAGAAATCACTAAGTACGGTAGTACTTAGACTACGGTAACACGCAATTGACTGCGAGTTTAGCGGTAACTAATTTTGTTAGTTACCTCTTCCGCAGTAACTATTCGTAGCCCCAGCAACCACGCCTTCAATTCGAAAAGACGCCGCCACGCATGCGGACGGCGAACCGAGCCTCTGGAACTGTTCTTCCCACTAAGAAACCAGGAACAGGCTCTTCTAGCATCAGCTCATGACTACTAGAGAGCTAGAGAAAGCGTGCAGGGAAAAACGCGTGCAAACGACCAGGCGGCGCGATCCGGAAGGGCAGCAATGCCTACAACGGACACTGCAGCGGGATGGACTTGCGCTGTAGTCTAAGCCGGTTAGACGCGTCGCCTTGGGAAATTATGCGATTTAGTGAGCCTCGGGGCCCTTAGTAGCGCCCTCGCTGCGCTCGAGACGCCGACAGCTCAGGGCTCCTCGGCTCACTAAATCGCATAGTTCCCGCGGCTCCGCGTCTAACCTATACTTAGTATATAGGGATGGGCATTGTCTAGCATCATAGATGTATGGGGCTATGATAGGGAATTTTGTTCATCTTCTTCTTCTCCTTCTTCTCTTCTTCAGATTGAACTCGCGTAACTCAAAAACGAAATAACATATAGTAATGAAATTTTGTAACAATGATCACACGAAGAGACTGGTCATACTTATTTCACATTGTTTACTGTAAACAACAACAAATAGCCCCAGTCAATACATTATATTGGGATCACATGTGTCAGTATAACTCACAAATGGTAGGAGCTATGTGAACGAAACTTTGTAGACATGATGCCCTCAATCATCAACATTAAAATCACAACAATACATGTTTGTAAACAACAACAAATAGCCTCAGGCACTTTTCTTTAAATTTACGTCTTCACTCCTCTAACTCTCCAATGGTAGCACGCATAGAGATGAAACTTGGTATGTATGCCTATTATACCATTTCCATGATAATTACATGTTTCCATGACAACCACATATTGTTTGAAAAGGCCTCAGGCACTTTTCTTTAGAATTACTCCTCAAACTGGCTAATTTTAACATAGATGGAGGTGAAACTTGGTGCGGATGTGTATTACATCGACCACAACAACAAATAGCCTCAGGCACTTTTCTTTAAAATTACTTCTTCACTCCTCGAACTCGCTAACGGTATATACCATGCATGGAGATGAAACTTGGTACGCATGTGTGTAACATCGTTTCCATGACAACTACAACAACATATAGCCTCAGGCACTTTTTAAAATTACTTCTTCACTCCTCAAACTTGCTAACTATAGCACGCATGGAGCTGAAACTTGGTGCGCATGTGTATTACATCGTTTCCATGATGACCACAACAACAAATAGCTTCTGACACTTTCTTTAAAAATGACTTCTTCACTCCTCAAACTTGCTAACTGTAGCATGCATGGAGGTGAAACTTGGTGCGTTTGTGTATTACATCATTTCCATGACGACCACAGGAACAAATAGCCTCAGGCACTTTTCTTTAAAATTACTTCTTCACTCCTGAAACTCGCTAACGGTACCACGCACGGAGATGAAACTTGGTACGCATGTGTGTAACATCGTTTCCATGACGACCACAACAATTAGCCTCAGGCACCTTTCTTTAAAATTACTTCTTCACTCCTCAAACTAACTGCAGCACACATGGAGATGAAACGTGGTATGCATATCATTTCCATAACGACAACAGGCATTTTTCTCTATTACTAATTTGTTTATAGGGGCTTGCCCCCTTCCTCAGAGATAATACGTACTAGTATATAAAAATGAGTGGAGACAAGTAAGTTAAAAATCCTGCGAATTTAAAAAATAGGCATATAGGGATGGTATGAAAAGAAAGGGAGACAAGATAGGGATGGGATACATGGAGCATGGTTAATGAACAGATTTGAGTATGCTGACACCCCCAACCCCATCACACAATCCCTATATTGTTTCCTAGGTGAAGTATTAAACGTTCACCATTACTATACTCAGAACTTCAATACAGTACTGAGTAACCAACACCCTTATAGAGTCCAAGTGGAGTTTAATTAAAGGGAATGTAGCAGTATAAATGTTACTAAAAACAACTGGGACATGGTGAAAGAATGCTTGCTTTTAGTAACCTTTAGCCCCTATAAGAGTAGCACACCAGACAACAATATAGAGATTGTGTGATGGGGTTGGTGGTGTGCAGCATACCCAAATCTGTTCATTAACCATACTTCATGTATCCCATCCCTATCTTGTCTCCCTTTCTTTTTATACCATCCCTATATGCCTCTTTTTTTAAATTCGCAGGATTTTCTTGTAGTATTTACAATGTGCACATGGTTAAAAGGGACATTAGGTCACAAAGATTTGTATGCATGTGAAGTTGAGTTTAAACGATCTGCAGTATAGTGTGAAATTTTCTATAAATTAAAGTTTTAGCTATTTTCTTAGACAGCGGAGCTCTCGTACAACTGACTGTCCAGTTGTAAACTGGTTGACCCACACCGTTGTGTCCACTGCAAACAAACACGGCTGCAGATACGCTAAATATAGATTATACTGCTTGTCAATGGAAATACGCGATTTAGACGGCATGAAGGGCCCCGAGCTGTAGCTGTCTGAATACAGCGAAGACGCTACTAAGGGCTCCGAATCGTGTATTTCCATTGACAAGCGGTATAACCTGTTTAGACATTGGCCGTGCTGGACGTCAAAGTCGTCCAGGTCCGTCGTCTTCCGCGAGACTCGCTCTCGCTGGGGGGAGCTAAAAAGGTTATCGTTTTAGTTTGTTTTTGCATCGTAGAGAGGCCTTTCATCGAAGAAGCATCGGATATAGCGAGTTTGAAGTCGTCGCGGCGAGCTCGCAGCGACAGAGCGAGTTTATTTGCGCGGAAGCTTTCCACACCCCCATCGAAGACGCCATTTTTTGGCAGGCGTCTTCGTGGAAACACGCACTTGGGAAAATACGGGATTTAGAATCCACATTTTACGCGTCAATTTGAATCTGCCGACGTCTAATAATGTATTGGTCGGTAACTAGTCCTGTGAAAAAACACAGTACGAGAGTATGTACCTAGTTGGATTAGTACTCTCCATGTCCTTGATTGGTGGAACACCAGAAAAAATAGTTTAATGCCCTTCCTACAAAAAAATTCTTGCATTCACTTTTCCCCTTACTATATTATATTTTCTCAACAGATGGGACTCATAGAGAAGAAAAAGGCAGCAAGAAAACAACGAAAGGAAAGAAAAAACCGCCAGAAGAAAGTCCGTGGAACCAAGAAAGAGAAGGTTTCTGCAGGGAAGAAAAAGTAGACTTACTCCATTGCTATCAGACACTAGACCTCATAATTATACGTAATATTGTGTTGCATAGGACATAAGTAACAAAATATTATGGGCACTCTCATCTTGTTTTCAAGATAGAGGTAGAAATTGTTGCCTTGAAGATTGAACTGAGGAAAGAGAGATAATAAGAAGCACTGAAGTGCAAACACTTGGCAAACTGCGCTTGCGCGGTACCACTAATTGATGGGCTGGGCTATTAGTATGCGTTTACTCGCAGTCTCCCGCTTGTAGCTCGCGGAGAGTCTGACACGGGCTGCTACAGCAGTAGATAGCATGCTGGAGTTGATGCAGACCCTTTGTTGTGACTTCTTGTTCCTTCAAGACACACAGAGCCAGCTGACCGCTTGGGGTATGCATGTTCTAATTAGCGTATTGGCTTTTAACACGTTGGTCCATTACTCAGCCGTCCTACATACTGAAACCAATGCGTTCATACCAATGCCATTAGTGTTACCTATACCTTGATAATGAAAGTGCAAACCCTCGGCGAACTGAGCATGCGCGATACTGCTAATTGATGGGCTGGGCTATCTATTTGTATGTGTTTACTCGTGGTCTCCCGCTAGTAGCTCGTGGAGAATCTGACACTGGCTAGCTACAGTAGTAGATAGCATGCGGGGTTGGATACATGCCATTCGTTGTTACTTCCTGAGCCCCCAAGGTACACAGAGCGAGCGGATCAGGTCGCGGTAAGCCCAGTGCGATGATGCATATTGGCTTTTTCGCTTGTTTTCACGGCATATCTCTCGAACGCAGTTGTTACAGGAAAATCGCCCTTTTACTTTTCAGGCTCGCGTAGTTCTGAAGCTGCTGGTATCGCTAATGGGCCGCCTCGCCAGAATAAGCGCCGACACACACCCAGAGACAGACAGACAAACCAACTACTGTAACCCTCGCTGCGCATGCACGCTGAGGGTTAAACCACTGTTTTGTTAGCTATGACTTAATGCAAATGTGCAACAGGTATGTTACCATATAACACAAAGACTTAATAAGTCGGGGGAAAGTTTTGTTGCGTATTTTACGAGTACAACAATTTTTTCTACTACTGTGCAAGATTTATCCCCGTAGTTTTCGAGAAACAGTTGAATACCACACAAAGCTCAGAATGCTGAAAACAGCAATTCTACGCTAGGGATCATTTTAGACAAATGCGATGATCACAGGGAGGAGTGCACAGCCAGTCTTAAAGCCTGTAGCAACATTCGCCTGAAAATGTAAGACACTAGAAGCAAAAGCTATAAACTGTGCACCTGCTATTAAGCTGGACTTTTGCATTTCCGTATACTGCACCTGTAAACGAACGGGAGATGGACAGTGTTTGTCTTTCTGCTCTTTCTTTACACGCTAGCTTGTACATGTATATTATACTGAAGCAAAAACTTTGCTATGATGCATGTAGATCTTAATGATGTCAACAAATTTTTCACGAGTTTCCAGACCAGTGGCATGGCTATCTGACCACTTTTACAGGTTTACTACCTTTTGTTGCTCTTCTAGCACTGATCAGAAAGGTCCACTTAACCTTGATTATTTTTCTAAACTGGAAGTTAAGAACTGAAACTGAATATGTTTTCAGAGCAGAATAAGTTCACTTCAATGTTTGTTTAGTAACTCCTCAGCATGCGCTTAATTTCATGATCTTGCTAAGTGTACCGGAAAAACGAGCCCAGTAGAATAATATGTGAAAGCATAGATAGTGGATAGATAGTATAACATAATAGTGATTTTCTGAAATATCTTGATTTAGCAGCCATTCTAGTCCTGGTCCCCTTCTACCCCTCTGCAAAGGAAAAGGGGTGTGGTAGTAAAAATAGTTTCTTTGTTGTGCATAACAACATTGATTATAATCATGTTTGCATGCTATCTTTTCTACACACCTGCTTGTGCACCCAAGGGAATGACAATTTCCAAACATGCTAACTCAGCACTTCCTTAGCTACCAAGGCCCTCTTTCCAGGAGCACATGAAGGTCTGGGCACGAGAATAGAGCCCAGTTGTGTCAGTTTTACAAAATCATTTTGATATGTAGCACGTACAAGCGTAAGTGCTTGCTTGTATGCTGTCAGGCTTCCTACATCTTGCATTCTCATGTGTCTTATGCCTTCATCTGCATCCCCTACATCTTGTGTTTGCTAGCCTGCTGTGTATACACAAGTAGGAGGTGAAAACATGTACTGCGTGTTGTTGAGAAAGGATAATATCCATCCAAAGAAGGCTATTCGTCGGATAATCTACATCAGTTATAGCACCATAAAAAATGAGTTCTGGTGGATTCCATTGATTTTGCTAGTATAATTGAGGAGCCGTTATGAAAATCCGGGGAAGAACCATGTGTAGAGTTCTCAGTGCCCAATGTTAGTAGGAGTATCATAGAATGCCTCTTCTCCTTCCATTCGGGCACGTGCTGCAGTTTTAACCGCCCTAGCTTTGTTTCCTTGAGAGCTTTTGTTTCTGCTAATTTGAAGACAAGCTGCTGACTCAGCAAACATTGCAGAGCTGTTCATAAATTCCAACCTTCTCTGCTTTAGAACCATGTGATAATGACCGAGGTTACATAATGCATGAGCCAGGAGTGCATTTATGTAACCTCGATTGTTATCACATCATTCTCCCTCACTAAACACTAGAACTGCATAATGCACTGTATAGTGTGTTCTAATTACATAATAGCAGGTTCTTCAGCATGCCCTTTCTCTTGGTTGGTATCTCATGTAACCAGTATCTTAATGTGCATTTCTGTTTTGTATGTTTCTTGTGTTGTGTATGTTTTCTGTGTGCTCATGTGTTTTCTGTGTTTTACCGTGTTCTGTATGTTTTCCCGTGTTCGCTGTATTTTCCTGTCTTTTCAGTGTTTTGGTGTATTTTATGTTCTCTATATTTCCTGTTGTTTCCATGTGTTATTCGTGCTTACCAAAGGCAAAACGGACAGTAGCACAGAAACACATCGAGCACTACAAAACACAGGAAGCACTGGAAGAAACAAACACAATCAACAAATACAGGAAAATATAAAGAACTCTAGGCAAACACAGAGGAAAGAATAGACAGAAAACACGGAAAACTACTACGAACACAGAGAACAGGGGGGGGGGAATTCTTTAGAGAACGTGGGAAAACACAAGTAACGCAGCAAAACACACAGAACACGGTAAAACACAGAAAAACACAGGAAAATACAGGAAATAGAGAGAACATAGGAAAAACACAGAACACAAGAAACATGTAAAACACAGAACGGACAAGCATTTATATAGATACCACAGAGAAATATGTATATGGGGAAATTTTACATTAGGTAAATAATGAACTGGTTACATGAGGAGCCAACCCTTCTCTTCCTTAAAAAGGCCTGGCTCCAAAAGTCTGCACATCCATGTCAACGAGGTCAAAGGGAAAAGAAATCAACAACACCCAGTACAGCTCTTAGAAAATTGAAGGAAAAAAGAGCTGTTCTTGGTGGGATTCGAACCCACGACACAATGCAGTTTACGTGAGTGCTCTACTAACTGAGCTGGCAACTCATTTGCTAGGGGTTCGAAATCTACAATGCAATACAACACAAATGGATACCTCAAACCACTGTGCTATGACGCAGAATACTCACAGCGGATGCATGTGCATCATTTATCACATATCTTACTTCTTCATGGCAATAAGGTACACCATGCACCCACAGCAATATGTGGAGCTAGTGGACAATATATGCATTCTACACTACACTACAGAGAACTGTACTATCAAAGTCAAGCTTTCTCTTATTTCCAATGTGCAAAGTGCTCAAGCATCCAGATAAAAAAAATGGAGAAAAAGTACAGGAATCCAATGAATACTCCCATCAGTAACTGCAGGTAAAATAATAGATGTAATGCAAGTCATTGTTAGCTAGAGAAACATACAATGTATGTGTGCTTGTAACCGAAACCAGCGATGATTACAGCTATTCCAATTGTGAACTCCATAAATAGGATAACTGTCACCTCTGAAGAAAATCAGTATTAAGCATCGTTCTTTAATCTAATAAACATACCAGCTGAATATTGCCAGTCCAGGTTTTGGAAGTACACAAGAGCTGCAAATATTCCCAGTCCTAGCGTGTTATTCATCGTGACTGCTCCGTATAACTGTATTAGAGAAGTAGAACCAGTGCTAAAAGTATAATGTTAGAGGCTAATGATGTCATAAGTCCAAGTAAAACACCTGGCTAAGGCCATATAAATGCAAAATGCACTTGGCCAAAGATTTTTTTACTGAAATCCCTTTGACATTGACGTGTGTAACAAAGTGCCAATAGTTAGCTGCCAATTGCCAATGAGAAAGATATGTGCGGACGCTAGTGAGCACTAGAATATTACCTGGGAGAATGTTAAAGAAGTGTTGATTTTGGTCTTCTTAGCAGCAAACATTAGTGATGACACCAGCTCACTTGCATTAGAGCACAGCGGAGTGATTACAAAAGAGATGTAGAATACTGCATGTAGGCAAAGAATATTTCGTTGGTCAAATTTATCTCAATACTCAGTAACACGAAAAGCACTAAAGTGCAAACCCTCGGCGAACTGCGCATGTGTGGTACCACTAATTGATGGGCTGGCTATTTGTAGTATGCGTTTACTCGTGGTCTTCCGCTTTTAGCTCCTGGAGAGTCAGACACGGGCTAGCTACAGTAGCAGATAGCATGCGGAAGTCAATACACCCCCTTCCTTGTGACTTCTTGTGCCTTCAAGATACACAGAACATAAGTCTGTGCTAATTAGCATATTGGCCTGTTCACTTGTTTTCATGCCATAACTTTTGAACGCAGTATTTTTACGAAAATCACCATTTTAAAAATCAACCCAGTGTAGCGCTGAACCTGTTAGTAACAGTCACACAGACAGACAGACCAACACACAGACCAACACACAGACCAACACACAGACCAACTACTATAACCCTCGTGCGCATGTGCGCCGAGGGTTAAAAATCTGCATTGCTATAAGTGTATCAGTACAAGATTCAATTGTCAAACCTCCAATAGGAATGTATTGTCCTTTGCGGAATATACCACTTTTTCCATTGTAATTTGCATTGTTTTTCTCAGTAAGAGCTGTGAGAGCACTGACCATGGGGTCAGAAAATACTGTAACCTGAAAAACAATTTATATCCATGTGGTTACGCAGGTACAGTAATTTACAGAGTGGGAAGGAATGTAACAGCATTATTTGTTGCAAAAAATGGCTGCCACTTATGTAAGTTTCTCGAGCACTTATCATACATTGATAAACAACACGATGACAACACGATGTATGCATGGATTCTTCAGGACCGCATTTTAGCCTCTTATCATCAAAGAGGCTAAAATCATGAAAGTTATATTCCATCACTATCACCAAAGCACAAGAATGTGCATTTGTAGAAAGGACCAAATCCTCAGAACAATACTCAAGTTAATGCACATACCAATCCTGTAGTACTGCGGCTCTACCTGACGGCTAATATGTGGGTTGGGCTATAATATTTTATCAGTTCACAAGGTTATCAAGAACCCCTACTGACCAATCTTCCCATGAGCAAGCAGTAAAAAAGGAAGACAAGTAAAATATTAAAAATGGTGACTATAGGGATGGTATAAAAAGCAAGGAAAAATACAGGGATGACCTAGTGTGTATGTGATGCAGCTGATGAATGCTACTTCACTGACATTGCTCACTAATGTACTTTTTCTTCCACACAAGCCCTATAGTTTTGCCAACATGAGTTTTAAAAAAATTTCTTTTTAATGGTGAGGACAATGGTGAAGGGATTCTGTAAAGAGCTGGGAACGGCAGCATTGTAAACTGGTTAGTTCATGAGACAACATGGAAGTCTTAGGCTAAAACAATATTTACATTGCTCCACTGCGCCTTGCCGCTTTGCACGTCGCATGGATTCTCTCTTGACGTGGCACGGCACAACAGGGCATTGCGATGTATTGTAAACCCAGCTTTAGACTGTTCCCAATGCAGTTGCAACTCAAACACGAGGAGCTGTAAGAGAGGGTCTATTACTTGTCTCATGTGCTTAGGAAATGAGTCCATGAGCGAGCACACTCATGGTTCGTGAAAATATAGGGCTTTTGTGGAGGAAAATGTGTGTGAGGAAGCAACGTCAGTTTAAAATAATTATGTAGCCATCATCCATTGTACTACCTACCATCACACAATCCCTATATTCTTGCCTGGTGTGCCACTCTTAACTCAATTTGGACTCGACGGTGTTGGTTACTCAGTAGCATGACTTTTAAATTCGCAGAATTTTTCATTTACCTGTCTCCTCCCAGTTTTTAATTCTACTACGCATATCTCAGGGCAAGCCCCTATAAAAACCAGATAAAATTGCCTGATACTAGTTTACAAACATGAGGTTGTTATGGAAATGACGTAATACACATGCGTGCCGTCTAGCCGCTGCCATTTGAGTTACAAACTGAATACCCTAGTGCGATAGCTGAGATTGGATTTGTGGAATGCTATATACGCTGACGACGCTGGAATAAAATTGAGTCTATTCCCAGCATAAATGATGCTCATTCCGGCGTGCTAAGCATTCCAATGCTCAGATCATTCACAATACAATGCTGGTTACGCTTTGAAAAATGCTGAGACTAATCGTTGTAGTTTACAAATATGTGGTTGTCATGGAAACAATGTAATACGCACTGCGTACCAAGTTTCTTCTCCATGCATGCTACTGTTATAACATTTAGTGCCTGAGGCAATTTTTTGTTGTTCAAACAATAGGTTGTCATTGAAACGATTGAATATGCATGCATACCAGGTTTCATCTCCATGCGTGCTAACGTTAACAAATTTGAGGAGGGAAGAAGTAAGTAAAGTGCCTAGGGCTATTTGCTGTTAAAACAATTATGTGGTCGTAATGGTAATACACATGGGTACCAAGTTTCATCTTCACGTGTCCTACCGTTAACACAAGTTTGAGGAGCGAAGAAGCAAGAGAAGTGCCTGAGGCTATTTGCTGTTGTTCACAAACATGTAGTCGTCATTGAAACAATGCAGTTGTCATGTAATACGCATGCATACTAAGGTTCATCTCTATTCATGCTACCATTGAGAAATGAAAATGTAGTTTCCTGAGGCTATTTGTTGTAGTCTACAACGATACTAGTGACAAGTAAGTATGACCATGCACATGGACATCTCCATTTTCATGATTAGATGTTGAGTTATGGGTGTTCAATCTGAAGATGATGAAACATTTCCTATCATACCCCATACATCTATGATGCTAGGTACCATGGCTATCCCTATACTAAGTATGTACTACCGTATTTAGTGATTGGAGTGGCACACCATGCAAAAATAATTATAGGGATTGTGTGCTGGGCTGGGGGTATCAGTGTGCTCACAATCTGTTTGTAAACCACGCATAGTATATCCCGTCCTATCTTGTCATAGTATCATTCTACCATCCTCTCATTATATATACAAACAGTAGCTTAGCACTGAAACACTGTGGGGAGAAAAGAGTCATAGCTCAGCTAGACTGGAATATCCTTGATGTAATCCGCAAAATTAAATTCTGCAAACACTAAATTTAGTAAATATTGTTAAATAGAATTACTATTTACAGATGTAATTATGGTATGAGGAATATCATTGATAAAGTTAAATTGGCATACCATGATCACGCCAACAGTCAGGTATGCAACAGACTTCAGTAATATCATCCATTTTGGATGTTCAGCACTCTGTGGAGTGGACAGATGTACGTATATACTTAAAAACCAAAGCACCATACACACCGCTTCCTTGTCTTCAGTGCCATTTTCCTTTTTCCCATTTTCACTGTCATCACCATTGTTTTCAGCTGCTGCACCACTGCGGTAGTTACGCCACGCCCCTAAGAACTGCTTCTGCTTGGTAGCTAAAAGAAAAAAGATCTTTTACATGGCACATACAATGAATTAACCCTTAGCACGCATGCACAGTGAGGGTCACGGTACTTGGTTTTTAATTCCGTCTTTCCACATTTCTCAATCTTGCACTATGACATGCGAAAAGAAGAGTAGTAGCGGTATTGGGTGTAACACTTTTCTCTCAGATCCACCATTTTGTTTATTTCTCAAGACTGACATGTGCATGCATTTTTGTGATACTATGTGCATAAAGATGCAGTCGATAAAAAGAGCTTGGAACCTCACCATCTACTACTTCGGCCCAGCAGTACAAACGCTCTACGACTGTGCACTATCATTGCGTACTGCAAGTTAGATTGTTGCTGGGGAATTTTTTACACCACTTTATGTCTTATAGCTACAGTATCCGTTTTACAAAATTCCGACAGTGGTGCTTATTATTTGCTTCTGGACTGCAGGAACATGGTCGACCGAGGTTTTGCACTTTATTGCTTTTTATTGTAACACTTTTAATTTGCATCATCACTAAAAGTACACCCTCAGTATATATTTTTGCAGCCACACCCACTTCTGAATGCCACACGGGCTCTAGCCTGTTTTGCTACTTCCAAAGCCGAAGACCTTCCTGTTCTGCATGGCTGTTGGGTTCTCACTATAATTAAAATCATCCTGCAATGTGCAGGTACCGGAATGCATTACAAGTTTTGTAACAACACAGGAAATGACTGGAAGGGGGATTCCATCCCATTATAAATATGCCCTGATTTTTTAGCATAAAATTAGAGTATATAGCACAAAATACGTCGGGCATGCATTTCAAATAATATGGATCTTAAACGCACTTGCGTGGTACTTATTTTCTAACCAGACAGTAATGGCTTTGTCTCATCTTCCGTATCCTGAACAGTGCCTGTGGATAGTTTTCCTCCACCCTTTCCTTGAAATTTACTCAGGGTACTCGTGTACATTTGCCGAATGACACGGCGCTTGACCCTAGGATAAAGCAGCAAGAGTCATTCCCAGGCCGTTATTGATGGGGAGGAAAAATGGCAGCTAGAACAATCTATAACTGCTCATCCCCAGAAAGTTGGGGATACCAGATATTGCATGCAGTGGACACGCAGTGAATTAAAATCCTAAAAATAGGCATATACGTAGGGATGAAATGTGACCAGCTATGGGACAAGGACCATTCATCGTATGCGATTACTTTTCAAGCTACGGCCAAGAAAACTGAATTGGGTTCAGTTTGGGCTCTTCTTCAAACACCAAAGGTCTGAAAATGCAATAGTTTAGCTACATTTTGCTCCAAAAACTAACTCTCTGCGCCATATGAGGTAAACGTTATGACCGTGGAAAGATCGTCATGCTTATAAGGTGCATGTGTGAAATCAAACTCTATATCTCTTTCAGTCACGAATTCGGCTTCTGCGCTCAATTGGCGTTTTTCCAGCAACTCCCAGCACGCATGTGTCACTCCTTTATCACGCCGTGGTGATCTTTCTTTCTGCCATTTTGCAGACCTACGCACAGCCTCTGTGCCTGCGTTTCAGCCTGCTGAGACATTTATGACATGTCTCACTCAATCCGGACCTTTTTTTACATTTATAGTACTGAAAGGCAACATCAAAGCTCCGCCCGCCACATCCTGATCACTTCTGAGGATGTGTGGGTGGTTTTTACGAGATAATACCGTAATGCCGCCAGCCTACTGGGTCAAAGTTCACAATTGTGTGAGTTTGTTGACGCTTCTAGAAGTGTGTAAATTATTTTGTATTGAAAAGGTTTTATATCAGGATGTATAGCTGGCTCTGCCCTATATGCTCACGTGGAAAACTATTTTTCAGTCCCTTTTCCCATAGCAGGTAACCATATAAAAAGACAGATAAGGATGGATACATGAAGCATAGTTAACGAACAGATTTGACCACACTAACACCCCGATACCATCACACAATCCCTATTATTGTCACCTGGTGTCCACTCTTAAACTCAATTAGGACTCTAACAGTGTTGGTTACTCAGTAGCATGACTCCATTGGCCGTTAATTAAGTCGTATCGTTTGGGAGACGAACGAACATTGGAGAAGTGAGATGTTGAGTAACAGACAGACAGACAGACAGACAGACACACAGACCCAACTACCGCACCCTCGCTGCGCATGTGCGCCGAGGGTAAAAATTGCCTGAGTGTAGGTACACATTCATCATCTTATACATACATGTACGTATGCATTACCACGTTTTTGTCAATGAATGGGACTGTAGCAAGTTATAGGAATGAAGAAGTAACTTAATAAAAATCCTCTGAGGCTATTTGCTGTTTGTTTACATTTGTGTATGATATTGTGTTTTTGATAGTGGTTTACACTGATCATCGTTGTGTTACATACCTCTCAGCATTTGTGCGTTATGCTTTAACACATTCATGTACTCCCATTATAATGTATTGCCT